>JBBPQP010000335.1:0-29724 GCA_038092555.1 Boletus subgraveolens | reverse complement strand
CTCTTCGGCTGTTTGCACCCAGCCCTGTCAAATAGTCAAGAATCTTATACACCAACATAGTTGCGATTATCACTGGTGTCGCATATGATTATCATGAGTGATGGACTTGTGTACACCATCGTTCTCGAACTGCAATGACCACTGTGATCCTACCAATGTAGTCCTCACCTTTCCGAGAGAGGTATGTCGTTTGGCTTTCCACATCTTGTTCGTTCGCTAACAATGTTTAAAGAAAGAATATGTTTGGGTGAGGAAACAACAGTTATCGTTATTAAGCAACCACTGGATCCCTGACAGTCTCCAGTGCAGACACTGGACTTGGGGTCTCCACAATCTTTGTTCTAGTGCGTATAAAGGCTCGTGGGACACTCAATTACCCGTGTTCCGAATTGACATTTCCATAGATCCGCTATCTCGGCCTTTGTTGGGCTACGTAGGTCTATGGTTGTTGTAATGCTTACCAAATTACACGGTCAACACGAATCTGTCCTCAAGCCTTTATGGACTCG
Organism: Boletus subgraveolens; assembly: GCA_038092555.1. Taxonomy (NCBI): domain Eukaryota; kingdom Fungi; phylum Basidiomycota; class Agaricomycetes; order Boletales; family Boletaceae; genus Boletus; species Boletus subgraveolens. Next base: position 29,215 of record JBBPQP010000335.1, on the reverse strand, counting down.
GTATGTTCAAAGTTTCGAGGTTAATTGAGCTGATCGGACGGATTCGCAGGCGGTAGTACCTTTGTCTCTGGCCCTATAACAGTTCGTTTTCTTGCTTTGTACCCTTTTTTGTCATTACTGATTGTCTCTGGTAGACGTATGCGTCTGAAAACCTTATTGATAATTGTTACATAGGTGTAAGTACATAATCTGCTGTCCTTCCTTATATCAGCATGAGACATATTTTCAAGGTATTGTAACCTCGGTAGGTTATTGGGGATACGTGTTGTTCCTCGCTGCTGCTAATCGTGAGTTACCATGCTCCGAGCTTTGCGTCCCTCCATCTTGAGCTAAATTGCAGTGATGATGGTTCTGCGTGTTTATGCCATGTGGAGTCAATCGAGGATAATCCTTGGCATTCTCTTCTTCATTTATACGGCGCAAATCATCGTCACCTGTGTTTGGGACGATCTCTGCGACAACCCTGATAAGACCTTGTCAGCTATGCTTCAGGCTAAATTAGAAGTCCCAAATGCAATCCTAAGCAAATGACCCTAGCTTTCTCCAGTGACGACCATCCACCCCTCGAATTCGATATATTGTAGTGACTCGTCCGTCGTGACATCCTTCTCGGTGGTAGGCAGCAATTCCCTTGTTCGTTCTCGGTGCTACGCTACTGATCCTCGCTATCATCCCAGCCGTCAAACAGGCGGTTGAGATGTACCGATTGACGAAGCACTGGCAGATCAACCGGTACATGAAGTTATTAGTGAAGGAAGGGGTACTTTATTTCATCTTGTATGTTATCCTTGTCCCATTCTGTCATTTCTATGCGCCCATCGTTCGCTCCACCTTATTTCTCCCAAAAACCCATAAAGAAAAAAAACTAAGCACTCGGATGCTTTCTTCTGAACCAGGGCTCTGCTTTTCAACCTCATGGTCGTGAATGTAATCCAACCCGGGTCTTCGCCCATCATTTATGCGATGTACTTCCCGGTCTACCCCAGTTATTCAGTTCCGTGCGTTATCATACCTCGGTTCATCATTGGCATAAGGGAATTATATGACTGTGACCTTCGAAACCAATTTCGAACGACAGTGCGGTTGCATCTGAGATTGCATTCACGGATGTCAACTCGGAAGAAGGCCAGGTGGCGGAGGGCAACGTGGACGACCCGGAGACGATTTAACTTGGGATGGTGGACGCCAGGTGTGACTGAGGACTTCCCCAGTGGCTCTGAGCGTTGAACGACGGAGGATGTTGTTGTTTTTAGAATGTGCGGATACAGATCTATTCGGTTTGTGAAGTGGGACATTTATTTGTCAAAATACGCGGGTTCGAGCCTGATACGAACGACTGAGTTGCAATCGTTGCAACAGCTGCTTCCTGTGTTCGTCGTCACGAAGCTCGACTTGATTCTTTTGTCAAAATATTCATCTAACAAGTATGCTCCTGGTATGGCAGCAGCGATGATCCTCGGAACCGGTTCCCAAATCAAATTCTATTTCCAGGTCGTTGTTTCGCTGGAATCCTCAATCTGCGCCGCTTTGCCGTGTCCTCTTTCCAGTTTCAGCCTCCGTCCGTCGACATCCATACATCACTGATGCTGAGGTGCGTCCCACTGTGTTTTTCCTCATTCAAATAGGCATACACAACGCCCTTCCCTGTGTTACGAAGGTGAGCCCTGACAATCTTGATGAGTAACTCTATCAAGGGCGGAAAACCGAGGTAACCACGAATAGAATTCTGGAAAAGAAGCTGCTTTGATAAACCTGAAGTAGGGGTGAACATACTGTCTGTTGTTCTAGCTACAACTGGCGCCAAAGCGCTCGTGAGTCGTGACGTTGCATCACCCTTGGCATTGGGGAGGCACTAGCTATTTTTCCGATCATATATCAGTACTGACCCTCGATTTCAGATGTTATCGAATACTCGTCGCGTGCAGGATTGTGAAGTGGACGACCCGAAATCTCTAGTACCTTCCATCATGCACTGGCAGGAGTTGGGACCCATGCTTTGCATGCTATCGACGGAGGGACAATGCAAGTTCTGGCAGCTTTCAATGCTGTAACTGGCAAAGTGCATACACACGTCTCGTTACTCCTTTCAAGAACCATAGTCAACACTCCTGCGGCAATGCTTAAAAAACGTTACATACCAATGGGAAAATGAGCAGGTAGCCTTCCGAACGATGACTAAAGCTCGTGCTAATCGGTCCCATGCCATCTTAGTAATGTTCTGTAGGTATTAGTAATGGCTTGTCAAACTTTATATTGACCATGGAAAAAGGTACGAAGTGACCAATCACCAACATTTTGTAGGAGTTTTGCAGAATGTTTGTAGTGGATTGGGAACTTCGGTGTTATTTAGGGGTATGCAACCCAAGGGCTCTAATGCTACCTGAGGAACATACCTGAGCTCAGTGTATTCAATTGTACTCCATTTGTCAGGTCCATTGACATCATTTTCATACTGACTAACCTCCGCAGCATTGGCCACACTTACACTTTCAATTGATAGGATTCTTACGACTTGCTGGTACTTTAGTGTTGGTTGCGGCCTGGGAGCAGAGACAGTGGGAAGATAGACATGTGAATATCATGCTTTTTTTGCTTCCCAGCGTTCGGTTTTCGGATCGGTGATATTTTTAGACCGCGTCCCTCAATAACGTATAAGAAGGTCAGTGCCACACCCCACTGTCTGTCAAGCACCATTTGAGCAGAGTCTCTATGTGCGTAAATACTAGCCAAGGTCAAGTCGCGGGCAGCTGCAGTTGCCCGTCCAACCCATTCGACAACGCTGGAAAACACCCAGAAGTCCTCTCAAATGCACCTAAAGGTTCAACCCCCATTTGTGTACAGGATGGGAGACGATCGCTGATCAACCTTTCAGTCATTTTTCAAAGACTAGGCATCCTTGACCGTCTGCTGACGCCGCTCATCCTCTTATCCATGGTCGCCGGTGTACTTATCGGCGAGTTTGTACCTGGTGTGCAGCCTGCGTTCGATACAGTCCAGTTCGATAGCGTTTCCGTCCGTATGCGTCCAATCCACTCCTTATGAATAAGAGAGGCCTGGTCGACCAAACTTTGTATCTTTTAGCTATCGCCATTGGACTCCTCGTCATGATGTGGCCCATCCTCACCAAAGTCCGCTACGAATCGTTAGGTCGCATCCTACTGTCCAAAAAACTCTGGATACACATAGGAATCAGCCTCATCCTGAATTGGATCGTCGGTCCGTTTGTCATGCTCGGATTGGCGTGGGCGACGTTGCCGGACCTCCCGACGTACCGTACTGGCGTCATCATGGTCGGGATCGCGCGGTGTATTGCCATGGTCATGGTATGGAACCAATTAGCCGGTGGTGACGGCGAGTATTGCGCTCTTCTTGTCGTCGCGAATTCGGTGTTGCAGATCGTACTCTACTCGCCATACGCGGTGCTCTTCATCGACGTGATTGGCTCGAGCGAGTCATTGCACCTCCAGTATGGCGTAGTCGCAGTCTCGGTGTTGATTGTACGTCGGCCTTGATGTTGTTGATGGTGTATGTCCTGATGACAGGCTTGCAGTACTTGGGTATCCCACTAGTGGCGGGAGTAATCACGCGGTTCACTATCATGTATCTCACATCGAAACGGTTTCTTCAAGACGTATTCCTTCCCCGATTCTCCCCACTGGCACTACTGGGTCTTTTATACACCATCATCGTCATGTTCGCATACCAAGGACATCACATCGTAGAAAACATCGGCTCCGTCTTCCGCATCTTCGTCCCGATGGTCCTCTACTTCGTTGTCATGTGGACGTCTGCATTTAGTCTCATTTACTATCTCGCCCGGAAAGAGGCTCGGCGCAGAAAATCGACGAACACCACCTTTGCGTACGAGGTAGCGGTGGTGCAAGCGTTCACGGCTGGCAGTAACAACTTTGTAAGTGCGCTCGTAGTGCATCTCGACGACGCCGCCTTTCGTGCACGCATGCATCCGAACGGTTATTTATCTTTTTGACCAGGAACTGGCGATCGCTGTGGCAATTGCAGTATATGGCGTTGGCTCTGATCAGGCACTAGCAGCCACCATTGGACCATTGGTGGAAGTACCGGTGTTACTTGCCTTGACGTGGGTTGCGCAGTTTCTTCGGACGCGGCTGGAGTGGGATGAAGATCGTGATCGTGGCCAGACGATGCTAGTGGACAAGGAACAAGGGCTAGTGGACAAGGAACAAGGAGATGTCCTACAGACCAAGACTGAGTAAGCAAGGGTCGAAACAAGGACACTTCAGCCTGTAAGTGGCACTGAGGATGGCTCGCACGGAGGTACAAGGGGCGTTTTGGCCTTGAAGAGCGCACCCGGTCATCCTGTGGTAAATGCCTTTCGAGCTGGTCTATACCTTGATACTTGATTCAAATCAATCCCATATCATCATCTTCCACGCGGATCCGATCGTTCCTGTCGATGTCGATCACCTCGGGATCGGAAGCGTCGTCTTCGAAGCTGTCATGTGGAGAGGACGCCAGCGATCCGATACAACACGGATTCGTACCCAACTTCCCTCAATAATGTGTTTTCCCCACAGCATTGTCAGGAATGGGCTCCACATGTTGATGTTGACGCCGTGATGGCGGTTGGTGTCATTGACTACAGTTAGAGAGGTAGCCCTGATTAAGCTATCTCCACCAAGGTCAGCGCCGAGCGGTATGTTTGCGTCTTGCGATACAGAAGCTGAGAATGACGTCCAAAGGGGACCTAGGGGGAAGGCCCTCTTTCTCATCAATGGTCCAGAACTAGAAAAAGAGCCACACAGTATGAGTGAACGTTCATAGAGACCGTGAGATGATCGTACGGGGAACACGGAAATCCCATAAGTGCATAACACAAAGAAATACCGAATCCCGGCCCTAGATTCGTTATGAATGGCGTTCTGGAATCGGGCCTCTAAGGACTGACTCAAACCCCTCCTCTTTTTCCATAGTTCAAATGCGGGTGAACGAGCTCTCACCCACCCGTCGTGATAAGTATCAAAGCTCCTGAGATCGTGGACGACCCCGAAAACGACGGGAGTTCCAATGAGTACTTAGGTTGCACTTGAGGTAGGGTGCAACGCGAAAGAAAGTACCAAATACCTCGGTCGACATTTCTTCAATGGGCGGGCAGAGGTTGATAAACGTGTTCTTGGCCATGGTCAGACCACGTCATGGATGGCCTTGGTGGATTTGTATGTACCTGGCGTGTCGGACATAAAGTGGAACAACCGGAGCGACCTACATCGTTCCAGCAGCTGCATGAATCACCTGGGTGTGATCCCGCTACATGGCGCCCAGTCGTAGCCCTCACCAATCCCGAACCTTTCCGATCGGGGCCATGGAGATGCTAGACAAAGAAATGTGCGCTCATTCAAGTCCACGCCACGCTCGATGTCGATCAGAATATGCTGGATGTTCACAAAAATAGTCAGAGGGCGGGGACGATCAAAGATAGGGATGAATGCTCCATAGATGTGGGATCCAGCGCATTATTTCCTCGCACTGGAGATGTGAGTCGTTGAGGGCATGGTGGGAGCAAGCTTTGTGGGCGGATTGAGAGGAATGCCAGGAGATCTAGTGCAATAAAACGTGAGAGAAGGTTAACAAGAAGTCGTGGATCACCAGAATGTGAGAATGATGAAAAAGCCTCCGCACTGGGGATAAAGATCCGGAAGTCAGCGAAAAAGAACGGAGTGCACAGAAACTTAGCGTGGAGGTACCAGATTGACTGGCCAGAATCCAATCAACTGCCACATCGTGCGATATGAAAATCAGACGACCAATTTGAGAGAACGAGAGATGAGAGAGAGCACATCACAAGCCTGCAGAAAGTAGACATTTGGCCGCACTGTAGCTTAGCGAGGCATGAGCGGTGCGACAATCTTCGGACGAGCGACGTAAGCGGTGGTGCAGCCTTTTTCGTCTGCATGCCAACTAACCTCTCGTCCTCACCGGCACCGCTCGCTCTCGTCGTTCGTTGCACCCACCATACCACATCCAGCCTCCATTTCCCGTTCCGGCACCTCGCACCCTCTCTCCCCAGCCTGGGGTCCCGAGCGCGCAAGCCGCTCCCTGCTAAGATCTCCTGCGAGGCGGGTCCCACCCGCCCTCACAGCTCACGCTCAGTGCTCAGCGCTCACCCAGCAGGTTTCGGCTTCCGTCCTGGACTGGAAAGCGCTCCGCGCTTCCACCAACCACCTTCCCTCTTCCGCTCCCTTAGTCAGAGACTCTCGATCGCATGTACACTACTATACATGATTGAAATACATGTTCTTTCCTTCCACCTCGTGCACCAAGCGACATTCAGAGAACCCGATTTGCCATGTCGCAGGTGTGTCAGCGAGGTGAAAACACCCATGACACCATTTTTCTTTGTTGCCCGAGAGTGGACAACTTGGGCGTAGAGCCTTCACTGCACGCGTCGTCGAAAGACTAATAACTCGGGTCAGCAGTTCGCCTTCCGGCCAAACATCAACTTCTTTCATTAGGGAACCCATCAAAGTTCTAAAAGGCTTAGTACCTATTCGCTTACGTACCGCAGTTGTCTCACGTTCACAGCTCCGCTTGCGCGTTTTTGTGTTCGATGGCGTATGCGGGTTTCAGGCGTGGGTCAGGGCGATCAACATGCATTTGTGGCACAGGGCTGTTCCAATTGTCATCCATACTTTGTGGGTAAGTGCGAGGAGGTGGTGCTTGTCGATTTGCAGACGACGGCAAGGGTGTTTTCTCTGGCAACGCTCCGGTTTCGGTGTGTCTGCTCATGTTTCCTTTTCCCTGCTTGAGTGCCGCTGATGAGGGATAGGAATGTCTAGTCCTCCCACACTGCAGTTCAAGCAGGTACCCTGTAGTGTGAGCTCGACGCCTGATGGCGTGTTTCCACCGGTTGTCCAAGCACAGGAAAGTGACTTGGCAGCAACAGCGTATCACTGCCAGAATCCGTTTACACCGGCGGGAGCGGTAGCTAAAACATGCGATCGTACTTTCAAGTACTTTGGGCTGAATCAGAGCATAGATAGAGCACTGTCACGCCGATGCGAGCTAAGCTTCAAACTCGCGAATCAGGTTGCTATTGTTTATGAGTTGAAATTCAACGAAAAAACAAGAAGAGAGCTAATTACAGCTCTGATACAGGTTGACTCCTTCTGTCGTGTGGGTGGTCATATGATCAAAAAATAAAGTTGAAAGTTGACAACTTCTTTGTTCAACCTCTCACGAAGGTCCCCCCTCTGCAGATGGCCATAGCAGTCAGGTGCCAATATGGGCCCACGCTCATGTCGCTTAGTCGTTGTCCGTGTACCCGTTTGGGTTACCTCAACGGGGAGTGCCGCTGGAGACACAGCTCCCAAGGCTGGTGTACATATTGGCGAGCTCCACACCCGCGTCTCATCGTTTGGTCAGGTAAACAGGATAGGGATGAGATTGGATCAAGTCGTTTTGTGCTGCAGCTATGTCGGACGAGTGTGACGAAGGAAGCGAAATTCATGGGGAGGATTGCACTTCAAACATTGAATGACTGTCTATAACGTTAACGTTAACGCTCACCTCCGTGTCGGCTTCCTTCGGAGATGACTCCGACCGCGGAAGAAGATGTCGGAAGCCAAGCCGGACCTGTGATCTCACTGGTGCGTGCCTCGGTCTCAGTGCCAGTATAGAGGGAACGCTGACTCCGTAAGGGTTCAGATTGGCAACAAAGGCGCCTTCCCGGTGTTTCAGAACTGTCGTAGCGCCTTGAAATTAACAAAAAGGTATGGATGTGCCTTTGATTGCGGTTGTTCTAACTCCCACGATGCACCTTAACGCGCCTTCCCTCGCATGGGATGTGATACGATCGACCCAGATACTAAATGAAAGCCGAGACATTTTCCTGTGCTGCATATTAATAATTTTATCTGCTGCGCGGTTAGGAAGGTAAGAGCGCTTCGTTCCTATGCGTCACATCACCGCCATCACGTATCGCCAAAGCTTTAACGTCGAATGATCATTCCCAATGCTTTTGTTCCATACATGGCGTTAGGCGAATAATTGACACACCGGGCAGTAGACATAACTGCCAGTGACCCCAAACCTCGACCAACCTTACCCCCTCTTCCACTCGACTCTGCTTTGCTGTCAGTCAGGCGTCGCCGCCAGTGTTTCTCGTTTACACGACATGTCTTCTTTCTTAGAGTCTGTTCTGAAAATCATGCAGATACATGACAATGCAGCCAGTAGGGTCGCTTACATGTCTGGTCAATGATTCATCTTATTGAGGCAACACAGTTGTAGCAGTCACTGTCATCGTATATGATTATGGTGAGTGATACGTTTGTGCACACTATCCTGCTCACCGTGAAGCGACAACTGTAATCTTGTCACTGGCCCTCCAGTCCTCACCTTGTCAAGAGAGGTATCTCATTTCGCTCCTTACCTCTTCAGGTTGTTTCACGGCTAATGATTTGCAAAGATAGACTACATTTGGGTAAGGATGAGACGATTATCAGTCAAATTCCACCCCCTTGACAATACCACAGTGCAAACCCTTTAGTTGGGTCTCTGTACTGTTTGTTATCGTATGTATAAGGCCTCATGGTACACTCTACTGCATCTGTTCCAAACTGATCGTTCAGATAGGTTCGTTATGTCGGTCTTTGTTGGAACATGTAGGTCAAGCTACCGTGACAAATAGTTGAAATCATCGTTAACCCTGAATCTATCCTGGAGTGCATTTGTGCTCTGTACGTTCACGTGTACTTGCTACGCGCCAACGTTAATTGGACTGACTCAGTAGTACATTCACAGCTGGTAGTATCTTTGTACCTGGCCCTGTCGAAGTCAGTTTTTTTCTCTGAGTTACATACAATCGGTCACTAAAGATCACGTTTTGATAGACGTAGGTGCCTCATCTCCACAAGCGAGGTTGCAACGTTGACAGTCAGCTAGGTGTAAGCGCACCATTTTATGGCTGTACCAGGATGAGATAAGGATACTATTGCAAAGGCACTGCGATGTTGATGGTAGGTTATTGGGGATATGTTCTGTTCCTCGCTGCTACCGATCGTGAGTTGTCATGCTCCTGATCTTTGCGTCCCTCTGTGCTGACATAAATCGCAGTGGTGATGGTTCTGCGTGTTTATGCAATGTGGGGTCTATCGAAAACCATCTTCAGTATTCTCCTCTTCATTTATATGGCGCAACTCGTCATCAACTGTGTTTGGGATGGTCTCTACGACAATCCCAATAAGACGTTGTCAGGTATTTTTCGAGCTAAATTGGAAATTGTACATTCCTGATCAAATGCCCCACCTTTCCACTCATTGCTCCAGTGACGATCGTCCACACCTCATATTCGACATTTTGCGGCTACTCATCTACCACACCATCCTTCTCGGTGACAGACAGAGCAATTCCCAGATTTGTTCTCGCTGCTACCCTGTTGATCCTCGCTATCATCCCAACTGTCAAACAGACGGTTGGGATGTACCAATTGACGAAGCACTGGCAGATCAGCCGGTACATGAAGCTATTGGTAAGGCAGGGTGTGCTTTATTTCATTTTGTATGTTTCCCTTGTTCCGTCCTGTCATTCCTATATTTCCATCGTTCGCTTCACCTTTTCTCACACAAACCCATTAAAAAAACTAACCACCTGATGCTTTCTTCTGAACTAGGACTCTGTTCTTCAACATCGTAAATGTAATCCAACCCGTGTCTCCACGCGCCGTTCATATGATCAACCTCCTGACCAGCCTTAGTTACTCACTTCCATGCGTTATCGTGCCTCGGTTCATCATTGGCATGATGGAATTATATGACCGTGAACTTCGGAACCGATGCCGAGGGATTGACACTGGATTCGGGGCATTCTCACAAGCAATTGAGAGCGGAAGCACGGCTGCGTCTGTGATTGTGTTCGCGGGTGTCAGCTCGGAGGGGATTCAAACAGTGGAGGGTGATGCAGACGACTCAGAGGCGATTCAACTTAGAGTGATCGGGGATGGTACACCTCCTGTGTCTTGGGTCGAGCGCCGAAGCTTGTGTGGGCGCTGAGCATTGAATGGCAGAGATGATATTTTCAGAACGTGCCACAGATACATATTATCTATTCGCTTAATCATCTATATGCTTTGTGAGGTGAATTTTATTTGTTCAGGTGCGTGGGTTGAGGAAAGAGATAAATTATGGTTGCAATCGTCGCAACGACTGCTGCTGTGTTCGTCGTCACGACGTTCGGCTTCAAGTTGATCCGTTGGTGGAAACATTCATCCAGGATTTTGGATTTTTGGTAGCGACGGTTCCTCGGAACCAGTTCCCAAAACTAATTCCATTTATGACCTGCCGTTCGCTGGGATCTTCAACGCTTCGGAGTTACCGCTTCGTATTGTTTGCAAGGTTTTTCACTGTGTTAGCCGCATCCATTCGAGCGCACGCACGCGTCAGTTGGCAAGCAGTAGTCGTCATTTAGCCAATTTTTGACAGTACTTTTTCATGCTCGCTGCCGTTTTATGTCATGGTGAACCCAGCTGAGTAAGATTCCGTCAGGCGAAACCGTTAGATTTCTTTGTGGGGTTTTTGATGACGGGGTCGGGGCGGGGTTATACCTTTCATGACCTATGTGAATTTACTCAAGGTCGGCTTCGACGTGTGCCATGCAATATAAGCGTACGCATTGGTCCCTGACCCGCTCGGCCGTTACCTGTCTATCCATTTGGGTTCCCTCAACCAGGAGGGCTGCCAGCCTGAGAAGCACAGGTGCAGAATTCAGTGTGTGCGCCGGAAAATTCCCCGCTGTATCCGTGTTGCCACCGTGGTGGGACATAAGGTTGGATTACATAAAACGGAAGCCCATTCCCGAACTTTCGCGCACGTGGGTTCTCAGCTGGCCCTGACCGTAGCCTGCCCAGTGCCCATCCTATCGTGGCAAGCGGCTTTATGTGCAAGGACCGATCCCCACGTTGGTCTGTATACAATCTATACAGTACTGCTACATTCAACAGGATAGTAGGCTGGTTTGCGTCAACATCCTGCCACATCTTAAATTCATAGGCATCACTAACGAACCTGATCACTTAAGATCAGCACGAGTTGCAGCTTGACATCTTCGCATTAGTTTAGGGACAGACCTGTGAGCTCGCGTTGCTAAACTCTTCCGGTATTGGAACAGGGGCGTGCCACCCCTCGAAAGAGTAAAGTTCTGGTTCGTCGTCACCGATCGCGGGAATATCACTTGCACGACTAACGTGCACGGTTTGTAGGTTGTTCGAGTTATACATACTCGACTGTTATTACCTCGATGATCTGGTGGGTATGCAAGTGCCATCGTGCACGGTCGCAGCAAACCCCTAAACCGTAAAGGATTGCGCACGAACTTTTGTTGCCATACGACGAGTTGAAGAAATCGCGGATATCGGACGTGGTGTCAGACAAAGTTTTCGAGGTGTTCGCTTACGTTACTGCAGTTGTGCCGTTGTGGATGACTCACGTTCATAGCTCCAGTTGCAGGGTTTCGTGCTTGACAGCGTGCGCGTGTTTCAGGCATGGGGCAGCGCGATCAACACGCATTTGCGGTACAACGAAGGCTGTTCCATTTGTCGACCATGCTTTATGGGCGGGGGCGAGGAGGTGGTGCTGGTCGCCTCGCAGGCGCAGGGAAGGATGCTTTCTTTGGAAACGCTCCGATTTCGGTGCATTGTTGCCTTTTCTCTGCGCGTGTGTCGCCGATGAGGGATGGGTTTCTCTAGTCCTGCCACACTACAACTCAAGCGGGTACCATGTCGTGTGAGCTCGACGCCTGGTAATGCCTTTCCGTCGGTTGCACAAGCACTGGAAAGCGACTTAGCAACGACAGCGTATCACTAGAGTACGTTTAACTCTTGTGGAAGCGGTGGCCAAACCTGTGATCCGACTGTCGAGCACCTTGGATTGACTCCAGGCACATGTGCAGCCTCAAAATGGCACTTCGGGTGGCTGTCTTTACGACCTGGTGCCTGAGTTGAAATCAAATGACAAAGAGGAGAGGTGATAATAGGACCCAAGTTGGCTCGTTCCGTTGGCTAGATAGTGATATGATCAAGAAAGCCAACGTGAAAGCTGCCAACTACGTTCAGCTTCCCACGTAGGTTACTGGTTAGCCCCTGCAGATAGCCACAGCAATCGAGTGCCGTTCTGCGGCTGTCCGTGTATCCGCTTGGGTTACCCCAACAGGGAATGCTGTGAGAAACACAGCTTCCGATACCGGTGTATACATGTTGGCGAGTTGATCCCACTGGTGGATGCCTCGGTCTGAGCGGGGGCATAGAGAGAGCGCTGATCAGGATGAGGGTTCAGATTGCCGACAAGAATTCTGCCTTGCTGGTGTTTCAGATCCTCCGCAACGAGAGATATGGCGTTGACCGCAGTGATCCGACCGCCTAGATGGAACTGTCACGACTCCTTACTGCGCACAGGAAGTGATACTTACAAACTAGATACTAAATGAAAAAAGTCGCGCCCCTGTCTGGCGTGCTGTACGTTTAATGTTGGCATTCTGAATATGCATCTCCGACTGAAACTGCCCAGTTTGGCAGGTCCTCTGGTTTATTGAAACCACTTGGCCTCGTCAAGGAGGGAGGAAAAAAACATGTAAATTAGCATACAGACAGTGTTCCATAAAACTTTAAGACGACGAGATCGAGGCTTGAGCCGATGCAGCACTTGTGTGATGAGATGGGCCCGTTCTCGGCGAGATTGAGAGTCTCCCATATTCGAACTCCGTCTCTAAATCTGGAAACAATGAAACGTTTGAAATGGGCTTATGGCAGGAGGGAGACGCTCTGGCGTTCATTGGCACGGTGCCGCCGCGTACCTCCATCCTAAATCGCCTGATCTTCAACGTTGAACAGTAACGTTTAATATTTAATGGTCACTCATGATCTTTTTTTTCCCAACAAGTCATTAGGCAAGTAGTTGACACACCGGGCAGCACACATAAAGGCCATGATGTGACACCAACCCTCGGTCAAGATTACCCCCCTCCCGCTCGACTTTTGTTTACTGTTTGTCCGTCAGCGAAGCGTCGCTGCCAGTGTTTCTCATTTACACGACATGTCCTCCTCCTTAGAATCTGCTCTGCAAGTTGCCCAGACAAACGACTACGCAGCCAGTATGGTCACTCACACTTCCGGTTAATGATTGATCTCATTAAGGCAACACAGTTGTAACAATCGTCATCATCGTATATGATTATGGTGAGTGATGCCTCGTGCACGCTATCCTTCTCATTCTGAAGCGACAATTGTCCTACTACTAGTCCTCACCTTCTCGAGAGAGGTATATTATGTTCCTCCCTACCTCTCATACTCTTGTTTCATGGCTAATTATTTACAAAGATTGACTACATTTGGGTAAGAATGAGACGGGTATTCATTAAGTTCCACCTCCCTGACAAAACTACAGTGCAGACAGTGGTCTTTGGTCACTCTACTATTCGTTGTCGTATGTAGCACACTCTTTTGCATGTGTTCTAAACTGATCATTCAGATAGGTTCGTTATGTCGGTCTTTGTTGGAACATGTAGGTCTATGGCTTCCGTGACACATTTGAAAAGATGGCCAACCCTGAATCCATTCTCAAGCACGTATGCACTCGGTATGTTGAAGGATGTTGAATAAATGTCAAGGTGGATGAGACTGACCAAGCAGTACATCTGCAGCTGGTAGTTCTTTTGTACCTGGCCCTGTCGATGTCAGTTTTTTCTTGCTTTGCATATAATCGATCACTAAAGATCATGTTTTGACAGACGTAGGTACCTCATCCCCACAAGCGATGCCATAACATTAACAGTTAACTAGGTGTGAGCACACCCTTTTACAGCCTCCAGTGCCAGGATGAGATATGGATACTATTTCGAAGGTACTGCCATGTTGCTGGTAGGTGATTGGGGATACGTGTTGTTCCTTGCTGCTGCAGACCGTGAGTTGCCATGCTCCCTATCTTAGTTCCCTGCTAACATATATCATAGTGGTGATGGTTCTGCGTATTTATGCAATGCTGGGTCAATCGAAGACAATCTTTGGTATTCTCTTCTTCATTTATGTGGCAGAAATCGTCGTCTCCTTCGTTTGGGACGGGATCTACGGAGACCCTAATGAGACCTTCTCGGGTATGTTTCGGGATAGGTTGGAAGCCCCAAGTGCAAACTTAAACAAACGGTTCTCTTTACCAGCAACAATTACTCGAGTCCTCGATATCGCATATTGCACCTATTCATTTAAGAGGGCAGCCTTCTCGGTGATATACAGAGCAATTCCTCGATTTGTTCTCGCTGTTATACTGTTTATCCTCGCTGTCGTCCCAACTTTCAAACAGACGGTCGAGACATACAAATCGACGAAACACTGGATGATCAGCGAGGCTGTGAAGCTACTCGTGAGGGAAGGAGTGCTTTATTTCATCTTGTGCGTCCCCCTTCTCTCGTTCTGTCACTTCTATATGTACACCGTTCACTCTCACGTTCTGTCTCCCGTCTTCCTCTCGAAAACCCACAAAATAAAAGAATGGAAGAAAAGGAGAGCTAACCATCCGGTTTCTTCCCTCTGAACTAGGACTCTATTTTTCAACATCCTTACTATAGTGCGACCCGGGTCTCCCCTCCCTACCGATTTGATGGTCTTCTCGGTCACCCTTAGTTATTCGGTCTCGTGCGTTATCATGCCACGCTTCATCATTGACATACGGGAATTGTACGCCCGTGACTTTCGGAGACGGCAAGGGATCGACAGCGGGTTCGGGGTATTCTCGCAACTGTTCATCAATGAAGACACGGCTGTATCTGCGGTTGAATTCGCGGATGTCAGCCCGCAAGAGGGTCAGGCGGCGGAGGGTGAAGCGAACGACTCGGAGGCGTTTTGGCGTGAAGCGGTCGGGAGTGTTGCACGTCAGGTGTAATTGAGGACTGGGTTGAGCGCCGAAGCCTGGGATGGGCGTTGATCGCTTGAATTGTTTTCAGGAGGTGCCTCGGATACGTATCATTTCACTCGATTATCTATATGGTCGGTGACGTTGGATATCTATTTGTACAAACACACGCTTTTGGGGAAAGCATGTTGCAAGTTTCAATACCGGTTGCAAACGATGCAACAACTGCTTCCTCTGTTCGTCGCCGCGGGGTTCGACTGGATCCTTTGGACGGAGCATTCATCTAGGAAGTACGTTTTTTAGCAACAGCGGTGATCTTTGAGATTACCGTGACCTATTCCACCCTATATGGGTCGAGCTCGCTGAACATGATCTGGCGCAGTTCTCTCCTTTGTTTTTGTTTTTCTACGTCACCTCATCCTCGTCGACTACGCCCGGAAAGATCTCCGTGGACTTGTTGATGAGCCAACCAATCCAAACATCTGACTATCCTGATCTTACCTCCATGCGCGACCACCCCAGTGACCGGCAGGAAACCCCAACCCCGCATCCAGGGCACCACCTTCCAGTCCAGGTACTGCCTGTTTTTTCTAGCATCAACCGAGGCCAAAATGCTCGTGGTGTTGTATCGCCCCTGATGTCGGCATTTGGTGAAAACAGCGATTATTTGCCCGATCGTATATCAGTACCAACTCAGTCACGGATATTATTCAACATCATCGCGAGGGAGATTGACCTAGGCACTTAAGATGTGAGCGAGGCTTTCAATAGCCACGGTATGTTGCTACTGTTCCGTTATCGACACTGGACACCAACGCTACCAAGCGGTCCGTGTTCATGCCATTAAATTAGCATGTTCACACACCGCTGGCAGCAGATAGGCCAGGTAACGGTGTGTGCCACTGGACTCTCACTGGTCCTTGAGCTCTACCATTGCCCCATCCTTTCGAATTCAATTCCATGATTGGGAACAGAATGAAGGGTCGTAGTCATCTTCAACGTGGGAAGTGCGTACGCGCGTTGCATGCTCTCTTCAAGAGTCTTGGTCGATGGTGTTGGGTCGATGAAGCCATACTCACGGTAGGGAAGCACGACGGTGATATATATCGGATGAGAGAGGGAGAGGATTTGATCAGTGCGATTATGGAGTGCGAGAAGGGTCACCGATCGCGAATCCCCGATACCGGTAAAAGGAAATGAACATACAGGGAGAGGAGCACGAGAACGGTGGTGGTTATCTTGATGGTCGGCGATGCGGCAGAGATATAGTGGAAAAGACATGGGAAAGTCGCCGCGGGGAGGGCAGAGATAAGGCGGAGTGCCACTTCGAGGGACCGACTATGTCCTCAGTGATCTCTATTGGTATAAATATTGGGAGCGATGGCAAGCTGGGAGAGGGCCATGGAAAATTTTCCGGGCGTGCGGCCCGAACACTGACGGGTCGGTCCGGGTCACCGTCGGTGTGTATGCTAGCAAATTTACCACCCCATTTCGTGTTGTTGGGCTATCGGTTCAAGGTCGGGTGCCTCATGCCTCAGCAGTCTGTGTTGTAGATACGACAATTGGGTAGAGGAAGGGGAAGGGAAGGCCCGAGTTGCTTACGGGAACGGGTGATTAGGCCTTTTCGGCACCCTCCCATTCCCGAGCGCCTCCTTGCTCTCGCGCACGTCAGTTTTCAGCATAGTTTTGACCGCAACCAGCTCGTTCCTAGTCCGGTTGGATTCCTGGAGTCATATGAGAGGTTGGAGCCAATGAAAAACGCGAGTTTCGTGTCTGTAAATTATATTGAAAACCAATCTCGAAAATACAATATTTATTTTGACACCAAGTACCTACAGCGATATGCCCCATGATACATACCTCAATTCATCATCAGTGTGTGAAAGCTTTATGACCGTGACCTCCGTCACCGCTGGTAGGAGATTGACACCGGATTCGGTGTGTTGTCGAAACCCATTTCGAACTGTTGGGAGATAGCATCCATCAGATTTGAACGAGGATTTTGGGTGGAGATCGGGGACGAGCACAAGCGCCGGGGCATTGATAAAAATAGAGGATGGTGTACCGCGAACAGTGACTCGGCATATTTATTTGCGTATGCCTTGCCTGCTGAGCTCAATGTATTGTGTATATCTCAAGCTCCATTATCTCGAGGGTGCTTCTCCTTTCCGCGCGCGATTTGGTCTGTGCTGCAAGCCATTTATGTTGTTCACATACCTCGGGTGCTTACTAGTAGCAGCGTATACGACGGAACCAAAGGTTATTATCACCAAGGAAATGGGTGAACATCACGACCACACGTCGCGAAAGGCATGAGCTCGGGCACTCTGAAGTTGTCCTGTTCCCGCCCGGACCACCCACGGCATCAATCCATTGGTCCATGTACTCGAAAAATGTCTCGTTCATTCGCCTCGTTGACAATTGTCAGCAAGGTTGGTTTTGGATGCAGGATTGCAATGGAACCAGTCAGAGTTCGACATCCAAACTTGACAAGCGGGCTCTACATTGGCTTGTAACCCTAGCTGGACTGAAAACACGGGTGGGGGAGCGCTAGCTGGGAATGTAGATGAGTACCGTATTTTTCCCTTCTTGTGCGATAGGGTAAAGCCTGCTCCCAAGCGGACGCACCAAGAAGAAGAAAGGTCGTCCTCCAGATTGAATATCAAAGTCCCATTTGAACGTCCCTGTACGTGGTCGTCGCTTGTGGCCGTTGGGGATGTAGCTATACCATTCTCGTAGAAATGTCTACCCACCCCTCCATCCAGGAGAATACTGAAGAAGATGGGGCCGCTTCGTTGACTCCAGTGATGAAACACTATGGCCGACGCCATCTGATCGAGCTGTTCGTTCGACGGATTTCAGCTCACGAGGAGGAACACACCTGACTGACCCTTAGATGGTTTCGAATATTGTACAATGACAAGACATCGAATGCTCGCAAACAAGATGCAATGCCGCGGCCACTTAACTGATAACAGTGATAAGTGCTTATCCAGGTTACCCTCGTGCACGTGGCCACAGACAAGTCCAAAAAAGGACTTTCTGCTCACATGACTCCTGGTCTCGACCCATTATAGGAAATTCGGGTGAACACGGGAAGCAGATGTTTCCTATAACCGGAAAATCCCGACACTAGAGAGCGCTAAGCGTTTCCCAAAACGGCTCGAGACTAGCTGCCTCCAAAAACTCCACGGATTTTACGTACCAGACTGCTGTCCTAGATTGTGTATTTGGGACATTCGTTCACCAGATAAAGGATGGCAGGGCAAGTCAGAGTCACTGCCTCGCTAGAGGCGTGGTTTTATAAATAAAACGTGAGCCCCCCACACGGTCCGCAACATACTTTCGATTGGCTTTCTCCTGCAGTCATCAACTCCTCATCCACTCCCAAGATGCCCCTTTATACCCAAGGCATCATATCCGCCGTAACGCTTGCGATATATGTCCCCATCTTCTTTTTTGCCATTCGCATATCCTCCAGATATGGTGTGAAGCAGAGGGGATGGCTACTGCTTGTCATTTTCTTGTTCAGTGAGTCTTGACGTCAAGATCTGATCTGATCTACTTACAATTTCCAGTCCAGATTGTTGGCAATGCATTAGTGGTTGCAGCAGAGCTAACCATGATGGAGTCGGACTGCACACTGGAGGTTCTGTTCTCGAGGAGTCAGGCTTGTCACCTCTGCTGGTCAGTACCCTTGGGCTGTTAGAAATCATGCGAGTCCATTTACAAACATTGCACCCTCATCACTTGAATGACATTCTTTTAGTTCCGAAGGACCAGATAGAGAGAATACATATGCTCTCGTATTCAAGAATTTTTTGCACATTGTCGGAATTGTAGCCCTGATCCTCACGATTATCGGCCTGTCACACTCTAACCTAGGCAATCCCCACACAGAACGTTGTGTTGGTGCGCTGATTTTCGTTGTGTTGTATTTCTGCTTGGTCGCTTTCACTGTCACGCGATGGGCCAACCGTTACCGGCTCATGAAACACCGCGAGCAGGTGGGAAACCACTTTCCACCGCTACTTCACCCGGCTAATTCGTTAAACAGTTACTTATCGCAGTTTCAGCCGCCCTTCCCTTCCTTGCAGTCCGCACGCTGTATAGCATGCTTTCTGCCTTGTCATCCAATCCGGTTTTCACTGGGGGGACATCCACCTTCGATCCCAATTCTCCGTTGACCAAATTCAACATGTTATGGGGAGAATGGAAAATATACGTTACCATGGATGTCGTCATGGAGTATGCTATAGTGGTCATCTACACTTTTGCTGGCACCATGCTACGCTTGGACCAAGACTACGAACTGCAAGAGACTGACGAATACCCCCTGTATCACCGCAAACATTGAACGACCTTCCCCAGATCACCGATTCTACGAGCCCCTTGTTTGTGTACCCCCACTTGCTCCGGCGCAGGTTGTACCCATTACCTAGAAAAGTTTCGTTTGATTGGAAGCTCTTTGGGTACCTGTTTCATGATATATTCTACCTGTTACCTAAAATGAAGATGACTAGACGGACTCATATTAATATTGACGCATCGATGTTACAACAAGTATAGGGCAACTCATACAGCATCACGACCATCTGAGAATGTCAGAGTCGCATAGTCAAGCGTTCCCCAAGCTGCCCCTCGTAGTCACAAATCAGTTTGGAGAATGACCCGGCTTAATTGGGCCCCTGAAGTGACTATCCTTAAGACTTTCCTACCAACTTGTATGCCCGTAACAAAGGAGAGCTAGCGAAGAGCTACGTTGTAGGGGCAAAGCTCAGTGAGGGTGCTCAATTCCCAAATGGACCTCTTATTCTTATTCATTTCCTAACCCATCGAACACAAGTACTTCGTCACAGTGTCTTCAGTACAGGGGCACCACGGAAAGGGCTGATTAGCGTCTCAGCGAAGATCTTCGTCGCGCACTGGTAAGTCCCTGTTTCCTGTAGTCTATAGGCCTTTTGGCCCCTCCCATTCCTGTCCCCTTCCGAAGTGCTTCTTTGTTCTCACGCACGCCAGTTTTCAGTGTCGTTTGACCGCAACCAGCTCACTCCAGACATCGTGACTTGCATCGCGACATGATGTGACTGTACGACAGATCCCGATTTTGCCACCACACGCAATCTATACATTGCATGGCATCAATCTCCGGGCCGCGCGGCCGCGCCTACTCGATCTATCATCAGAGTCGTCACTTTGATTTTTTTTTTTCATCCGTAGGCGCTTTCATGATATGACCCTTTGGTTTTGTAAATAATCAAATTCTTACTGAGGAACTGTACAGAGCTTAAGTGATGCATTGGCGATCCTGAGAACCTACAAGCGGGTTTTCCGAACCAGCTGGTTCATTTGCCTGTTTCGCTTGTCCTTTCACGTAGTGAGTGACATCTTGGCTCATTTCTGGCAATGCGTGATTCGTGTCTCATGTCGTTGGAGAACCCAGCGGGGACCCTTCCCACCTGGTTCACAATACCTAAACTGTACGTTTTAGTAAACTATGCTCATCAGTGAATTCACTAAAACACTGTATGCCGTGCGTCGACTGACAACACAATCCAGTTTCCAGCGTCCTTTTGGTTGTAACCTGCTTGTTCCGTCGCGCGAGATGTGACTGTATGCGCAAGGACAAATCGCATTATGTACGTGCCCTCTCCCCCCCGGTCAGACGTCATTGATCATCTTCATTTGTGGAGGTATGGAGTTTCGGAATGCAACGCGGACGTCCATGACAAAACTTCTGCATGTATACCTCGCACTCGGAGCTCCATACAATGAAACCCTACCATCACGGACAAAATGGGTACAAATCATCTTCGTTTCACTAAGTGCCCATCTCAATCGCGGCTTATTGGCCTCCTATTCGTCACAAACATCGCTGAACCAAGACTTCAAGGACTGTCTCAAGCCCTCATCACTTTCCAGCGATCACGGGTCAAATCATGCAGCCGCCCACTGGTTATGATATGTATCACAGACTTCTTGAGGTCGATCGTTACCTCAGAGGTATTGGCTGTTCTGGTGGGTAGTCAGGCAGAACGAATACACCAAGAATCTGAAAACGACTCTTTTATGGCAGTAGGTGAATTGAAGATGTAAATAAACATATTTTTCGGCATGTAAGACCCCACTACGGATACCCTTGAAGGGGTCTCTGTGTGGCTACGCATGTCGGAGATGAAGGGGGATACCCAAAGGAACCTGCGCTTTCAAATTTTCAATCAAGATACAAACCCCCTGCGGTGATACCGCTTGATGCGGTTCAGTCATAGTCTTCCCCAATCTCTTCAAAATTTTCCGAATGAGGTCACGAAAGATGCTGAACAACGCAACCCACGCTCATGTCAGACCCACACCACGACGGAAAAGTTAACTAGCAGCTCACGGGGTATGAAAAGTGGAGTTCAAGTGTGACTAGGTGTTAACGGTGAGTCTTGACATAGCAGTAGGAGCCAAGCATGAAGGGAAAGCGTCGGGACAGAAGCAAGAATTCACGCTATGGATCCCATGGGTCACACACCCAGATGAGTGGAGGCCATCAAAATGCTGTAGGCTGGCTTATCACCGACGGCCCGAAATCAAAAGCTGTGTGAGGCGGTGATCCAACATCAAATATTAACAAGACGATATTGGCCAAAGCTGACGTACCATGGGAACTCATCAGAAATCTGTGGAGAACACTCCACTTGAACCATAACGCAATACTATTGTTGTACTGCTTATACAACTCGACTTGTTCTTCTGATACAGAACCATTATGGTTGAAACATTGATGGACAACGACAATGGAAATCTGAAATCGTGATTTTTAGCTCGGAATGTACTGAGCAAAAACACTTTCCGACTGTAACATGGCTGTAGTACCTGGTCCACTGGGACCCCGGCCCGGGGGCTATACTAGGAGTAATAAAGTGAGACTATGGCAATCAGATAAGCCAACTACGGGGCGCAGCGTAAAGGAAGAGAAGACTGGGCAATGGGCAACCACCACGCCAAACCGCGCTTTGCAAGTCGGATGGTATCCATTCCAAATGTTGAAAGTATGTAGCTGCGAAGCACCTCAGGGAGCGCATACACTCTGAACAACAATGTGTTCCGTTTTTATCCACAACGCTGCGGGGCGATGTAACACGCGCCAGTGCTTCCGTCCGGTGCGGAGCGAACAAGAATTCCCTGCACCGTTCTTTAATTATGCACTGATTATTGTATGCAGTCCCATCAGCTGATCTGGGTGTCGCTTCCTATCACAAACAGCCATTCTCAGTGTAAACAAAGGAAGATATAAGTGGTTCTTCATCTCGCTCAGGCTGGTTGGAGACCGCACAAAATCCTGCCATCGTCAACCCCCAATCCGTTGCAGCTATTACCTGACCTCGATTCCCGTTCCTCTTTCCCAGCCATGTCTTCCGATACGCACTCTATGTCGCAGGCTCTCTACCTAAGTGACTATGTATCCAGTGAGTTCTATTGCAAATGTTGTTGATGATTATCTTATGGATGAACACAGTCTCATTGATCACTGCTGTTGTGTACGATTATGGTGGGTGTCTTCCATGCACTCATCGTTCTTATATAGGAATGACTAATGCAATTCTTTCATCCAGTACTCACGTTCCCCGGAGAGGTTTTTCGTTTTTCTCTAACTCTGGTCTACCTGCTAACGATCTACCTAGATAGAATACGTATGGGTGAGAAAATGACAATTATCAAGCAAGTACCACATCCTGAAATACTACAGTGCAAGCCCTGGACCCAGGTCTCTACAATGTTCGTTCTCGTGCGTATCAATACTGACGGAGTATTCTGCCCGATTTTTGTGAACTGATTGTTCCATAGGTCCGTTATCTTGGTCTTTGTTGGGCTGTGTAGGTATCAGCCACCGTAATGCATGTTGAATCATGATGTTTTGATTGACTTTACATCTGTACTCAAGTTTCAGTGCAATCGGTATGTTTGTTCACAACTAAAAAATCTCAGTTGGTTTTACTGATCAAGTACATCCACAGCTGGTAGTAGCTTCATTCCCGGGTCAGTAGAAGTTAGTTTTTGTGCTTTATGCTTGATACATTATTAATGATTGCGTTCTGATAGATGTATGTATCCAAGTTCCACCAACAACCATGAATTGCTAATGGTCGAATAGGTGTAAGCACATCGGTTGACAGTTCCCCACAACGTCAAATTAAGCATGGATATTCTCAAGGCACTGCATTTTATCTGGCAGCTGAGTGGGCGTTTCAGGTGTTTGTTGCCACTGCTGATCGTGAGTTTCCATGTTGTTGAATACTTATTTCTGCTAAATTTATTTCAATCACAGTGGTGATGATCCTGTGTGTATATGCAATATGGAATCAATCCAAGACAATTCTCTATCTTCTCGTGTTCAGTTACGGACTGGAAGTCTTCCTTTCCTTGATTTTTGCTGGGATCTACTACAATCCCAACACCCACTTCTCAGGTATGTCTCGGATTTAAATTAAAGGTATCAATGTGATGTTGGACTAACGATACTACCTGTCTTGCCATCTTCTTCAGTGACGATTGTTGAAGTTCTAGATTTCACGCGCTGCAATTACTCGATCAATGTGCCATCCCACGCCGAGATATACTATACCATTCCTCGATTTGTTCTCGCTGCGCTGCTGGTCATCCTTACTGTCATCCAAACCTTGAAGCACTCAATTGAGATGTACGAAGCAACAAAGGAATGGAAGCCCAACCGGTACATGATGTCCTTCGTCACGGAAGGTATCCTTTACTTTTTTCTGTATGTTCTTTCTTCTCCTTTTATTCCTATTTCATTCCCTATCATCTTTTGTCTGGTCGTTCCGTCTAGCTCGTGCACGAAAACTAACCACTCCGACATTTTTCACATCATTTGTACAGGAACTTGCTCTTCAATATCACGGCTGTGATTGACAGCGACCCTTCAATAGACAATACCTCGATGCACATCCTGACTGCATTTTGTATTATCTTCATATACCCCATACTTCCTCGGGGCATCATCGGCATACGGGAGCTATATGCGCGTGACATCGAAGGGCTCGACAACTCGTTCTGTGCGTTGTCGCAACCCATCTCATCGGTGGTTGCCGACCCGGGTCTGGCGGTGGGGATTGACGAAGAGATACAGCCTGAATTGATCAGAGAGTGTGGGCGTGAGAATAAAGTAGGACTTGGTCGGTTGTTGAGAGGGTCGAGCAATCGACGTCTTGTACAGTAGGCGTTGGAGAATGGAAGCACTGCGAGGCGGAGGTACCCTCCATTCAAGTTGGTACTCACTGCTTCGCACACCAGCCTCCACCTCGACAGTAACCTATCTGAGATAGTAAATCGACCCACCACAGCAGTCCATCACCAAAACATATATATCATCGCGGGACGTTTTTATGGAGTAGTACTTCCTGCCAGACGATGTGGCGAGAAGGAATCTCAGACCGCAGGTTGAACTTCCCAGTGGGGTCTTGGGCTGTGATCTTCAAGATCACTGGGGGCCACTGCCCTTCCACTAGGGTTCCAGTGGCAGCGTTCTGCGGCGTATTCCTTTGGCGGCAATTGACCGCGTTTATATAGAAGGTTTGAACGTGAGCGTGCTTCTACTGAATCTTATTGGCCCCAAACGAGCCCTTTCTCCTCTTCATTTCCTAACCCATCAAACACGAGTACTTCGCAAGTACTTCCTCACAGTATTTTTGGCACAGGAAGATCACGGAGGACCAGTTAGTGTTTCAACGAAGATCTTCGTCGCCCAGTAAGTCCCTGTTTCCTGTAGCCGACTACAGCATGTATCATCCAACATCGTGACCGACCTCGTGGTAACACTCTTTTAAGACCATCCCAAGGCGCAACGAGGTCATCTGTGGCTCACAATGAATCCATCCCACAAACCTCCCAACCTTTTCCGCGACGAGGAGTCTGACTCCGACGATGTCTACGTTCCCAGCAAGCTCGACAAGGGCAAACAAAAAGCGGAAGGTGTGTCTCGTGCCAATTAAGCCTCCGCCACACGAATTGAGACAGCTGGCGCTTTTAGAGCCTTTAGGTAGGGAGGGAGTCGTCTCCTACTACCGGAATTCCTATCATGCACCCTCTCGCGTTCAAGATGCCTCTTCAGATTCGGACACAGAAATTGACTTCGATTCTGAGTCGACGACTTCTCCTCCGTCGATATCTATCAACGCACGCCCTGTCACGGACGGTGATGGCTCTGATGGAGACGATAGTCTCTACCACTCCGTCGACGAAGAAAACTCGTTGGATAATCAGGTATGTTCATTCAACTCAACCCACCTGGGATCTCAAATCCGATCGTGGATGGGTAGATGGATATAGACGTTCCGCCTCTCCAACGCGATGAATTAGACTTGGCCTTCTCCATCAAAGGGATGTACCGCATCCTTGACCTTATCTCCGAGCAGGGTAGTGGTGGTCTCGGTAAGCGTCCCAATCAGACCGGTGCACCTGTTCTCATCGTTGATCTGGAATCAGTCGATAAGATCATCATATCCCAAAACTCACTCGAGGCATTCATAAATAGTGTTTGCCCGGGTGCGTACTCATCAATGACCAGAGTCAATTTCAAGGCCCTTGACAAGTATGTCATCAAACCTGTCGGTGTCTATGGGAGCAAAGAGGAAATTGTCAGATTCCTCTTGCAGCTCGGCTCCGTCGATGGAACCATGTATGTCGTCTAGCTGGAATTGTTCATCCTATGTTATATTGATACTGTTTTCGCAGTGCGACACAGCTTCTGGTCGATCCCGATACGCATGTACGCACGCAACCAACCCTCCGGTCAGGGTTGTACATCATCACAACACAAGAGCAAGCTGGGAGCTCTCATCAAGTATTTGTTCTATACTGGCCCGAGCAAACTACGTGGGACGACTCTGCGGCGTCTTCCGTTCGTCGCAATCGCATTACGTTTATGAGGTTCGTTCATAGCAACCGCATCCGAGATGACCAACGTCCGAACCTATCCTGCATAGGTACCTGACAAAAATGTGTGATCAAGTGGTGTCTTTGATCTCACCCGAACATGCGCAAACCATCCTTTGGAGCGAGGAGGATGGCAATGATGATGAGGATGAGGATATGCTCGAAATCGATCAAGACGAGTCAGACCGAATGTTCACATTCGAAGTTGCACAGACAAGCGAGCAGGAAGAGTCCGTGACTGTTCGTGAGGGCTTCAAGGTCAGTTCGTCTTGGTTTTGGCCCTGGCGTCATCTCGACTGACAAACTTGGCATCTGCAGGCTGCTTCGCAGGCGATTGTGCTTCCAGAAGCACCCGCCGAAGATCTAGATCCCACGAAATCCGTGCCCATCACGCCGTTTTTATTATTTGGTGAGACGACGCAAGGATTCATGACAGTGGAACATCGGGAGGCAAGGGTCATGCGGGATACCTTTAAAGAACGTTCGACCCAGCCTTTGCAACTCGAAGGATTTCTGTGAGTGCACCTCTTTGTTCATACGGATCGCGGTCTCACCACTTGTCTTGTTGGGGTCGACAGGACATCCGATCGCCTATGCTTAAACGAACAGTTGGACGACGAGGCCTTGAGAATCTTGGTTCGCTTCGGGCTAGAGAAGCGGTTTCCGGAGGAATGCAGGAAGTGGAGACATGAAACCAACGCCGTGCAAAACATGTCGGAATCGAGTGTCAAGATGGAGGTTGACAACATGACCGTAAGATTGCAAAAGGAGCTGCCGGCGCTACGAAGGTCGATATTCGAGGCGATTCTGGATCGGGTCTTGGGATTGTATCCGTGAGTCCAGCACATGTTGGTTTACCTTGTTCGACTGTCTACTCATTGCGGGCAATGTTAGGTGCTTTGATCGAGGGGTATTTGTTTACAAAGGGGTTGAAGGCGAGATTCCTGTGGATAATCCAGGTATGTTAGTTTGCTGCTAGGGCTGATATCAATGCACGCTAATTCTGGTCATCCCAGAACCTCTCTCGGAGCTCCTGATGCTCTATCCAAAAGCAAAGGACGAAGTTGCCCGGGAGCTCAGCCAAGGATTTCAGAGTATCTCCAATCGGGAGTTTCGAGTTGCCAAGGACCGCATCTGTCTGTTTAAGGAATTGGAGCCACTATTGAAGAAGAAACCCATGAAGCTGGACAAGCAGGCGCGCATGTCGATCTTGGAGGCAGTGTTGGAAGGGGACGTCGAGCAGGCCAAGGCAGCTGCGAAAGGGAACAACGCAGGTGGTGGAGATCGCGGGAAGCACAACAAAACGTCACTGCTCACCCTTCTTCGGTCGGTAGCGACAGCGCTTTTGCCGGAGGAGGACGATATGGAAAGCGTATGGGACGATCTTCACCGCCGCGCGACAAAGGCTGCGGCACACATTTCCGACAGCCAGTTTTTGGGTCGGTTGAGGGAGGACGTGGAACAGTATGCGGAACGCATTCCACAATTCAAGGTGTGGGCTGACAATGCAAAAAACAACGCATATGTGTGTTTGGAGGGCAGCATCGCAAGGATGGTGAAGAGGCTCAGGCCGGCAGTACACAGGATACAAGAGGAAGTGTGTAAGGAAGGGATCAAGCGCGACCATGCAAAGAGGGCGGGGGAAGAGCAGGACAAAATGAGAGTAAATTTGATCAAGCATGTGAATGATTTGTCTGCAAGGACCACATCCTCGTGCGTCTCCGGGCCGTTTTTGATAGGTTGATCGTGACCCGATGCTGACGTTTTCATTCGTAGACATATGTTGTTCATCGATAATGTGGAGGAATTTCGAAGGTATTATAGTGAGTGGCGGTGTCGTTTGCATACCTCGCGGGCGGCATTCATCTGTATGCTAGGCCTCTCATATCGGATGTCGGGCTCGCGAGCATCGCAACAAGACCCAATGGCGATGTACACAGTGCATCTGATGAACTTGACGACAGAGGATCAGCACGAGTTGCAAATGAATCCGTGTGCGATCCCCTCACCGCGGTTTAAGTTCAACCACACGTTCACATTGCCATTGGGCCATTCCGTGGTGTGCGTCTCTATTTCCTTCACTTGACTCGTGTAACCCGAGCCGAACCCTGTCTTTGTTTTGAGCAGACGAGCACAGTTGCTTGAAGGAGAGAAACTCTTGTTGATCGTCGCCGATCGTGTGGGGAACTTGAACGTCTACCTCGAACGACTGGCGGGCATTGATGGCGCGATTGCGCGCGGCCGTGGAAAGCCACTTAACCGTGAAAAGATTGGATATCAATTTCTGTTGGCGTACGATGAGTCAAAGAAAATGCTAGCGGTCGTATCTTTAGACAAGGTGAATACATACATACGTGTTTGCTTACATCATCACGTATGTGATATTGATGTCTTGCTCGTTCACAGCTCTTGCTGCATATTTTCGTGTTCGACGACGCGCGCGGATTTCAGGCGCTGGGAAGCTCAATCAACCTGCATCTGTGGTATAGTGACCCTGCGTGTTCCATTCGTCATGCATGCTTTGTGAGCGGGAGCGAAGAATTGGTGCTTGTTGATTCGCAGCGGCAGGCGAGGGTGTTTTCCCTGGTAACGCTCCAGTTCCGGTGCGTCTGATTTTGTTTCCTTTATTCTACGTGTTCTCTCTGATAAGGGATGGGGATTACTAGGCCAGCCACACTCCAACTCGACCAGGTTCCCCACAGCGTGAGTTCGACGCCTGATGGTGCTTGTCTGCTGGTCGCACAAGCCCAGGGGAGCGACTTGGCGGTGAAGGCGTATCACTGGAGTACTTTTGGCTCCGCGGAGGGAATCCCACTCGACTTAGGTCCACTCACCATTGAGAGTGGTCTGGTTGTCACATCGCTGATCAGCCGAGCGGCGGTGCATATCGTCGTGCTGGACTTTGATGGGCATGCGTGCCGATCGCATGCATTGGACATCACCCGCAAAGTGACCGAATTTACATTTAAGGAAAAGGGCTTACGAGGCTCTTCTGCACGACGTGGGGCAGGGGAGGGGGGAAATGCGACTGCACACAACTGCCTCATCGATTGTCACGCCGAAGTCTGGACACGTTTCCCTGTCTTTCCTGCAGTGCAGCGCGAAACGATCACGTCGTCAAGTCTCCGGAGCACGCGGACCCTCGTGTTCGTGACGGATCGTGATTATCAGCGGTATCCACCGCATTTTGCGGATATGATCTTCACATTCGAGAGGGCGACTAAGAAGCCAACGGGGGATGTGCTCAAGTCCATCCAGGTCTCAGCTGCTTCGTTTGCCGTCTTTTCTGCCGAGCTGTGTGGGGATGGGGAGCACTCGAACCCGATGCGGAATCGTGCATGGAACGTCTCAGCTTATCGTGCAGGCGAATGGGTGGTCGAGTTCCTATGCTTGATTCCAATCCA
>JBBPQP010000334.1:0-29733 GCA_038092555.1 Boletus subgraveolens | reverse complement strand
GAAGACCAATTCGCCACCACCGCCCGCGAGGTTTCTCCGCGCCCTAAGTGGGCGTGCTGGAGAGAAGGCGAGTGCAGGCTGGAGGAAGGGGGGAATGGAAGAAGGCGTGTGATGAAGGAAGGGGGTGGAAGTGGTGGCGAGGCGGATGGTCATGCTACTGGCAGCTTCTACTAGATCTGGGAGGTACTGCGGGATGTGCAAGGAGCGACGAGGTCGTCAGAGTGGAGGGACAATTGATGTTTGGCTTTTTCGGAGAGATCTCAGAGGTACGTGCGAGTCTTGGGTGTGACGGCATCGATGCTGTCAAAGGTCGAGGAAACAGTCGGTAATTGGAATGTTGGAGAGAACGTGGCACTCGGAAACTCGATATGATGGAGGGATATCGTCAGGGAACATAGCGGCAGTATCTTGGGGGTCATATCGTTGGGATCGAATGGATGCGAATATCCAACACGGTCTTCGAAGCCAAAAGGTAGAGCAGTGAGCCGTAGTATGGATGGATGCGTGGGTCATACCATCAGAGGTCCATAGCCGACAGGAGGCGAGAGGATGATATCAGCGAGAGGTCAAGTGACGTCATTGACTTGAGGAAAGTTGGCAGACGTGGATGTGGTCGAACGGTGGTCGATGGGTACCGCAGGAGCTCTTGCCCCGGGAACACCGCCGTACGCAACTCGGTAGTTGACTAAACCCGTTTCCGAAGTGATCGTGGATCCCGGGATGATTGTCAAAAGGCGCAGGACAGTCACCTCGTGAGCGTCGGTTGAGTTCAGGACTTGAGGGTCGAGGGTGAGTGGACTCGGTAGTTGACTGGGCTCGTTCTTTGAGTGGCCGTTGACTCGGAGAGGATGTCGAGAGGGGCGGGAAAGTCACATAGTAAGCATCGGTCGAGTTTGGCACTTGAAGGTCGACGGAGATATAAGCATCAAACGGAAGGCACGGAAGAAGAAAGGAATCCACCATAAAAAGCGGAAGAAGGTAAAAAAAGAAAGAAAAGAAAAAGGATGTGCACCCCAAACCTCACCACACTACTCCCGCCCCCGCTCCACACGCTTCAAAGCCGGCAGGGGCTGTCTGAACTGGATGCCCCCATCTTGGTGAGGATCGCCATTGCAGAGAGGGAGCCAAGGCGATCCAAGTGGTGATCGAACATCCCACTGCCCACCACCTTTCTCCGCGCTCTCAGCAGTTCAATCTCCATCTGTATCGTTGGATTCTTTGACACCTTCGCATCCTTGTCGAGCGGTGAGGTGAACATTCTTCGAATCCGCGACACATTGGTGCCCATCGTCTTGAAGGGAGCAGTCACGGAATCCGATCGCCACGTATGTCTCGAAGGCGAAAAGAACGTCCGTGCGATCTCAGCGACACAGTGAACCACCGTTCGGGCTCCATTGCCAGTATCTGGAGCCTTGGCTGGCGATGAGATCTGACTTCTGTGGATCACCTTCGCAAGTGTGGCCATCGAGGAGGCGGCACCGCCTCGTGAGGGTGAGATAATCGTCGCACCACAGACCGTGTGCGAAACATCGGCAGACGGTTCTTTGGTCGGGGTACGTATCTTGGCCGTACCATTCGATCCAATGTTGGGCTCTCCTTGACTTTCTGGGGTTTCCACGACCGTCGAGGACGACGATGATGCTGGGGTACACGAAGAGGACTCGGAAGGTTTACACGAGTCCTTGGGCGTTCCTGCACGACGCAATTTCGCCGCATCGCAGACGCTGCCGAGGGTCTCATCGCAACAGATCTTTGTCGGTGTCTGGATCTGGTTGACATCGACATCGACAACGATCGTCCAGCTCTGTGATGGGAAGGAAGACAGATCTGGAGACCCTGGTGGCGACCACGCAACGTGGAATGCAGGTTCGATAGCATAGGGACGGGCGATCAGCCTTGGTGGTGTCAGCCTCCCATTCTTAGATGTCGTTCCAATGCGATAGCCGCCGGCTGCGACGGGTTTCTTGACAGAGGTTCCCGTCACCTTGACACGCACTGTAGTCTTCGTTGCACCAATGTTGACGGATGGGTTCTGGCGAACGCCTGGATTGCGAAGACCAGTAGTGGAAACCTTGACCGTAACATCCTCCTTCCCTTTAGAAGCCGCGATGACGCCGACGGAAGACCGATAAATGTGGGTACGCGGGACGCAACTAGGTCGGGGTGGGAGCTCGCTCGCAGTCGTGACCTGCGTCGACCTCGCTGGGACTGATGTCGGGCACCCACCCGCGAGCTTGCCTTCCTTCACCCTCTGCATCATCTTCAACGGCTTTGGGACGGACGTCTTCTCGGGCAATGACCTGTCCGCAGACGGCGCTGGGCGCAAAGATAGCGTCTTCGGCACACTGGTCGTCTTGTTTGGTGCTGACATCGGCATCGGCTTGGGCGAGGGGCGGCGCGGCTCCACCTTCGGGATGACAGTCGGTGAAGAACCAGGTCGGGAAGCCTGATTCGTCGAAACCCAACGAGGGACCGATGGTCGTTCCTTGGCCGGCCTCGGCGGCGGGATTCGCAGCGGTAGCTTCTGCAATGGCGCTTTCCTCGTCGTCGGAGTGTACCATTTAGTGACAACGCTGGTGACCACGAACGGCCTGGGTTTCGCCATCGTCTACGTTTCGAAGTTAGCCCCCATGAACGCATATCATTCAAGGCAGAATGGGAACGACGTACGGCACGTGGATTACGCCCCTCTTTGGGGTTCATGATGGCGTTTGGCAATTTCTGTCGTTACTCTTGGCGTCGGAAAGGAGAGAACGACCAGGGAGAGAACGACGAAAAGGCTGACCTTGCATGTCTTCGCGTGAGGGATTTTATACTCTTGGGGATCGAGGAGGCTGACCCTCCGCTCTGGCAGGAGTGGCTGACGAGTCAAGACATAGCTCTACGGCGGCTGGCCCGAATGCATTTCTGACCGAACCTATTCCGAATCGGCCTCGTCTGGGCGGTGAAGGACATACTTTGTATGTCATAGAACGCGGTACGTTGGTTTTTGTCTTCAGTTTCCTCAGACCAGGCCTAAAACTTCGCGATCAGAACGACTAGTCGCGGCTGGCCCGAATGCATTTCTGACCGAATCTATTCAAAACAGGCCTCATCTGGATGGTGAGGGACATGCTGTGTGTCTACGTCATACTAGCAGCTCAACGTACGTTAGGGACGAGCTGCATTGGCAGTCGGCGCACAAGGGTGGGCGGATGCAAAGTAGCGCATCGGGCAGGTGAGGGTGGGTGCTCAGCGGGTACTAGATAGACTTTGCTTGGACGTGCCGTTGTTCGAGTTTGTATCCTGGTTACCAGAAACATCCATGATCCGGAGGCCCACAGGTCCTCCAGTGGTGGCGTTGCTCGGCGGCGACGTCGGTTTACTTTCCCTGCAAGAAAAGACTGCCAGAGGCAATGTGGAATAGACCTCAGGATCCAACTTTTGGTTAATCTGGCGCAGTTAAGACGATGGAATATGGCAACTGCGTCCTGGCACAACCGTCGTGACACTGAGAGTTCCCCCGCGTAAATCGTCCTTACGCCTGAAATGAACCATCGCAAATTTCAGCAGTCATATCTACGACACAAGCCTGTAGAAAGGAAGGTCCCGAGTGGCAAATAAATTGAACGTTGTGACAAAGATTGGAGTAGGATCTGCGGGCTCACCACCATCATGATCGTCGTCCACGTCCACGCTCAAGCGATACTTCATCACCATCCCTCGCTACCGCAACGTGCTACATCTGTCCTTTCCGCATCAAATTCCGCCTCACCCGCCGCTTCTCACCCCCGACACCCTCCCCCTTGCCCCACTGCAGATACGGCACATGACCCTTTTCGACACCCGCCACCCGACCTTCGTCGTCCTCTCGAAAGTCGAGCATGCCCCATATCGGCAATTCCATCTCGCCTTTCACAAGTATGCGTGTTTGGGCGAGGAGTCCCGTTGGAAGGGGAGTAAGAATGTGCATGTGCGGCGACCGCGGGTTAAGCGAGAGCGGTATCCCTCGGATCAGCGCGAGGCCGTGGCACGTCGAGAGCGCCGGATCGGGAGGCGGCTCAGCAGGCGTGTACGACAAGCAGGATGCCTCTGGAGGCGTCGATGGTGTGGATCGAGCGAGAGTGTTGGCGGGACCACCTGAGACAAGCCCAACGATAGCGCCGTTGAGTACCC
Organism: Boletus subgraveolens; assembly: GCA_038092555.1. Taxonomy (NCBI): domain Eukaryota; kingdom Fungi; phylum Basidiomycota; class Agaricomycetes; order Boletales; family Boletaceae; genus Boletus; species Boletus subgraveolens. The sequence continues at coordinate 25,578 of JBBPQP010000334.1, read as the reverse complement.
GTGTCAGTTCCGACGGCACTACATCTTCATAGCCCGGTCCGGTCAAGTAGACATGATCAAGCGCTTGCGTATAATCCACTTCATAAGGATACCGTCCACAGAGCGGCAAGGACGTATCCCAGCTAGTGGCAGTTATTTGTTTGAGTACCGGTCCTAATAACGAGGAAGTTGGCAGTTCAGGAAACACCGCGTGGAAGTACGACAAGACGTTGAGATGACGATGGTCCGTCGCGGTGTGGTATGCGTTTGTCATCTCTGTCTGGACGGCTTCAACCTTGACACATCGCCTAACACTTGTGTGCATGAACGACATGATAGTTGACACTTGCGGAACATGCTGCGACTGAATCGCCGGCCAACCCCTCTCTTCGGCGCCATCAATTTCGAATGTATGCGAGGGCTCGATGAACTCTTCGATCCGCGTGTTCAGATCTGCACCAAGGCCTTTGGTCCAGCCCATCGTATTCACCACGAGCGGGATGGCATCATATATGCGCTCGTCTCCAGACAAAGGTTCATCCATCGGCACATGAAACTGCAAATCCAGCTTGTACGTTTCCAACAAGGATTGGATCGCGTGTAGATAGAGTGAAGGGCTTGCGCGCGGTGAAGTGGATCCGATGTAGTGTGCACGGTAAGGTAAGCTTGGATGCGTGAATGGTGGTCCTGTAAAATCACGCGGTTTACCATCCTCAGCCAACTATACGACCGGGTACCGATCGACTCACCAAAGACATAATTTTCCACTAGGTTGAGCGCCACCAAACCTCCTGGTGTGAACTCAGATTGACCCAAGTCACATTCGAGGAAGGCGACCCGACGATATCTTGATAGATGGAGACAATGAGAAAACACATATAACATACGCGTACGAATACTGACCGACTCAGCAAGCGATTCATCAACGTTCGCGCCAACGTACTCTTCCCGCTCTTCTTCGGTCCCTTCACTAGACACACCGGCGCAGGACTCATCTCCGAGTCCGGATGCTCGTCGACAGATGCAAGCGCAGCCTCCCAAGAGGTTGGAAGCACAAACGAATGGATATCCTTGGTACCGTGGTTGACCTTTCAAGAAATGAACTAATTCGACAGCACAGTTTAGGAACTGTCAGACACGTACAATGTGGATTCCTGAGAGATCGACACCTGGAACGACATCTGACCCTCGAGGTGGCTTGAACGCATTCTCAAACACTTTGCATACCCGACCGAGGCCTTCGACACCAGTATCAGTGTATTCAATCAATATCGCAGTGGTGTTTGTTTGTTGTCGGATGGCAGGTGGGATCGGAAATGTACAAGAACCCTGACGATCCAATGTAGCCCATGATAAGATGGGTATTGGCGAGGACCGGGGAGCGAAGACGATGTGTTTAGTATTAGACGGCGATAACGTGACACCTAAAAGGGAGAGGCTGCCTTGTAAGACACAGAACGAATACGTTCCTACGAGCGCGAGCGTCTCGTTGGGCTGAAGGACCAGGATGCGTGCCTTCCCGCTGGTCACATCTTCGCTGTCCGGTACCGGATAGACATTATGGTTGGGCAGTGGGCGAAATGTGGACAGAGGCAGAGGCTCAGGTTTTCTCGATGTTGACGGTGTCAGATAACTAGTGGGGTCAAACGGACCAGACGGGCCAGGCTCTTCGTCGTCGGATGAATCCGGTATGGGTCGACTTGGCGACCAGGCGCGTTTGTCTTTTGCGACGGAAATGGATGAGAGTCCAACAGGCGGTGGAATCTCCATCTCCATCTCTTCTCCGGACGACGAGTCTGACTCCGAGCTAACCTCGGTCCTGGGGGTAGATTTGTCGACTGCGGATTCGTTCCGTGATACGTTGGATGGGTCGCCCGGATCAAAGTAGCGTGCATTTCTGTCAGGCTTTGCAGGTGCATGAACGACCTTGGCCTTTTTATTTTTCGATGGACCTGCTTTGGAGGAGACACGGGGTTTCCGCTTCGAGGTCGTTGGTTTTGGCGGCGGTGACGGTGACTGGGATGAGGACGGTGGTGACGGTGGTTTTGAAGACGGCGCAGCGGACGCCTCCGCTGCTGCTTTCGCCGCTTTGCGTGCCGCAATTGCGCTGAGCATCGCCGAGTTCGCTGAGCGCAACGATGAGGGGATGACACACGAAAATGGAAAATCGACCCTTCCGAACCAAAAAAAATAATCCAAATCGGGTTACAGTCAACTACAACTTTGCTGCGACTCGGTCCGGTCGAAGTCTCTCCACTTCATCCACAGCCGTCTTCACAATCACCTCAGGATTATCGTACTGTATCCAATGACCACTCCCCTGGACCGTAATCACGCGCCGAATCTGCGGATGAGCGGGCACCAGTTCTGGTGGACAAACTGCGCCCCGCTCTGGTTCCGCAATCAAGACCGTAATTTCGACGTGTGGCGGAATCGAGTAAAACAAATGTATGTACGCAAACGGTCTGATGTCCTGCATCGGACGAGAAAAAAGTAAAAAGAAACAAGGTAAGCAGGGGACCATGATCACCACCCTAGCCCGATCACGTTCGCAATGGTCACTCCTCACCTTGAATATCCGTTTCGGTAGCTCGCTTTGAGCCATGTGTAGCGCCACCACTCTTGATACCGTGTCTTGGCGTGTCCACGTCGGATGGTCCGCCATGTGCGATTCAACGCTGCGCACATGCCGTATCTCGGCCCCATACCGCCTGTCGAATTCATCCAACACCTGATCGCTAAACTCGATCCCTGGATCGACGAGAATGACCACCGTCTTCGTCTTTGCGTTGTTCCGGTTTTCCGGGACGGACAGCAGCGGGAGGAGCGCGAGAGTGACAGTTCCCCCGAGGGAATGTCCAATGATCACGTCGTAGGCGATTCCGCTTGCGAAATACGTCGAGTACAGGTCCTGAGCGAACGTACGGAGATGGAAATCATCGGTCTGTCGATTACCATGTCCCAGCATGTTTGGTGCTGTCACAAGGAAACCTGCAGGAACAAAAAACCGATGAGACCATACCACGGGATGTGCAGAGGAACATGGTCCAACCAGCTTTGGCCAGATTTTGGGCCACTGTCTCCCATGTGTGAGACGAGGAGGTGTTCCCGTGTATCAGAAAGGCTCGTTTGGACGCAAATGGGGATCCCCATTGCGTGGCGGATGGTACAGGCATCATCGTGGGCTGAGACCTGCAGAGGAGTGACGGATTCCCGCCGTCTTATACCAGTCCATCGGCCCTACTCACAAGATCTATTTCTGATGCTGTGAGATCGACGCCAAGTCACCCTCCGTTTCGTGAGTTCACGCTCTTCGGAATCAACCGAAAATTGTTAGTATTGGTTAGACATCGTAGAGACGGTGGTGATTGTACATGGCACAGTGGGAACAGCCGACTATATTTAAAATCCGGATGGCTTTTGCCTCAAAGATTCCTGTCGATCAAGCTCTCAATCAAACCCGCCGGCGTCAAAGGATATTCCCTCAACTCGACTTTTCCATTCACGACGACCGTGTTCGCCTGGAGCATGATCTTTCGGGGCTATCATCCACCAAGCATATCACTGTCAGGGCAAGCATACGGAATAGAAATATGACCCACCAGCTTCTTCCTCAGTACGAGATCTCTCAGCTCGGTCACCCATTCCTTGGGTGGCGTCGTGAGGTCCGCGTAGTACGCCCTCGCACCAGGTCCGTCAGCCACGCTCCTGCGTATCTGCAGTTGACGGAGGAGCTCTCCCATGACTTTGCTGCCATTCTGAAGGATATTCTGGCGATCAATCTTGTGCGAACAGTCAGGAACGCGCAGAAAACGTAATGTGTGGAGACAAACTTTGACATAAGCATTCTCAAGGTTGCCTTTCGCATCACGGACTGTCTGAACTTTCACCAGACCTCCCTGTTCCATGAACTTGGTGATACCCAACCTAGCACGAATCTCTGGGTCAAAGCCTCCACCATACGTCGCTAATCCCGGTTCACATACCTAGCTTGCATATGGGCTTGTCCATGCTTGCCCGTTGATGGGTCATAGAACTCCAGCGCACGAATACCACTTCGAGCCATCAGGAGGAATGATATGTAGACAATCTCCTCACGATCTTGCTGATCTTCATACTATATTGGGATAAGGAGCATTGATTTTAAATCTACTTCGGAGAGGCTAACCACTTACACCCATTATATTCAAGATTTTGTCGTTGTTTGCAACTAACGCCAGATGGAAGGTTGAGTTGGCTGAGTGCGCAATGGATGGAGCGCAACTCACGATACATCGCCACAGCTTCTGCACGGCATTCTTCCAGCGACGAGGAAATCTCTCCTAGGACGGAACCAGGGGTCTGGCCAGGCTTGTACCACGTAGCGCTGTATCGATCGTGTAACTGCATAAGATGCAGGCGAACGAAAGGACAAGCGGAGTCTTACACTTTCTTCCCAGTGAGTGGATTAATGGTCTACAACAAACGGAGGTGAGTCGACACAATGAACGAGGCGGGATAGCCATCAACAGAACCTCAGGATCAAAGTTAAGCGTCCCATCCACACCCTCCGTAAATAACTTGCCGGACCCATGACCGAGTAGCTCGTGATTCGCGACTTGGAGTTCGAACGCGCGGGAATCCCACTTGTTGTATAGCTCGAGGTCACTCTCATGAATGAACGTCACTTCCTCGTCTGATTCGCGTAGTAGTTCAAACCGTTAATCATGTCAGAAAAAATCAGACTCACTGGGAGCTTTTGCCGCAAGAATGTTCTGCGCGAAAAATACATTTGAACCAAACGGATTGCGAACAAATGGCGTGAAGGCTTACGGAAAGCGAGACATTCTTGAATCCATGTGATTCTCGGATGGAATAGTAGTTCGGTATCTACAATGTCGTTTAGGCGGTAAGTTGTTCAAAGCTGAGCCGCTCACATTGATTCCAGCTGGTATACCTGGAAAGCAATAAATGTAAGTGGGTTGCTTTCGCTGTCTGTGTACCTTACCTCCAGTGGCGAAATGAAGAATCTCAAGAGCAGTAAAGTCTGGTTTCTTGAATTGATCCACTTCGAATACTGGCCCCCAAGGAAGAACTTTGATAAGCTCAGGTGCGTCGTTGACAAGTTTATCATATTTAGCACTGAGAGCTTTGTCGACGATGGCGGTGAAACCTGGCATGACTTGAGTAGTGTCTATAAAGTGAACCATATTGCAAACTAACCTTCCCATTCGGCACGACCTCCATACGGATCTACGTAGGTCTCGATAAATCCGATGTAACTCTCCACGACAGGTCCGATATCCTTGACCCATGCGATTGAACCTTTTTGGTGTTCCTCAATGGAGCCCGTCTCGAAGCTTTGGAAAGGTTCAATACCCACGGAAAAAAATTGTCACCGGAAAGAAACGTACGATTTGATGTAACCATCCAACATAGCAGTTTGGTTATCATTTGCCGTGTATTTCTTGGCCTGTTTGTATCAGACCTGAGTTATAGGCATGGTAACAAAGCAAGGGACCTCACCTCCTGCAGGGCTGCAACAGCCTTGGTGAGCGATTCTGAAAAGTCTCCGTATTCGACGGCCAGCTTTGCATTGACACCTTGTGCGGTCAACTCATGGGATGCCGGAGGCTGCTTCTGAGCTGAAGCAACGAGGAGCGTAAAGTCCCCTGGACCATTTTTGCGAACACTTTGCGAGGTAAATCACGTGGCGAGTCATTCAGGACGAAAGGACCTTTACCGGGTGTTCAGGATATCAATGCCAAGCTTTTCGGAAGCCTGTTGCACGGCAGCGACTTCCTCATCCGTGATCACTTCACCAGGGTAGTAGTTGGACACGTGACCCTCTGATCGCTTTCCGACGGACAGCGAGCTCTCAGGCGTCACCGAATATATATGCTCTTTGAGCTGAGTCAAGTTCGCGCGCAGCTCAGAGCAAAAAAAGAGTTGGGATGACTGACTTGATCGAAGAGAGGGACCGCATTAGAAGCATTCGTGGAGGCCGCGACAATCTTGGCAAAGTCGTCCTCAGAAATACGAGGAATGATCTTCGTGAAGCCAAAGCTCTTGTAGTTTACCAAATTGTGCAATACCTATAGTATAGTGGATTTGAAACGGCAATCAGAGGTAAAGACGAGCTTGGGCGAACCTGCGTAGTGTACTGCAGGAGGTCCTCGAAGGCTTGCAGACAAACGCCAGACTTGCTTTGCAGAGCCCCAAGATCAGCCAAATTGCCATTGGTGCTGAAAGTGAGAATCAAGAGATCGTAGAGGCTGGTCGCTTGCGGCGTCCACTGGCCTTGAATGATGCGAGCCCCGGCCCATGACGCCTGACCGACATAGTGCGCGTACAACTTCTCCTTATCCCTGTCTTTCTATCAGATCGTTGGCGTGAATGAAAGAGAGCGACGGACGTGAGTTGAGAGAAAGCCTTGGCAATTTCGACTCTGCAAATTGGCGGCGCCTTGTCTGCCAAGTACCTCTCAGCTGCGAGTGAAGCCATGGTTCTCCGAGTCGTGAAGCGGTAGAGAGAGGGATATGCTGGAACTGATGATCGATGCGAAGAAGATGCGCTCCCCTGATAAGATCTTGACTTGGCAAGAAGGCGACTGACAGCCCGGCGCAGCATCTCACATGCACCTGTGACCTTAAGTGGTCAACTTCCACGTCGGTACTCGGGTGTCGGTGTTCGGATGTTTGATCACGTGTACATATTACGTAATAGAGTACCGCGATTCATTGTTCAAGCCCAGTGAGAACTGACTATGATGTCGACTGATCCCGGATGTGAACTTATGTATTTGCCAATATTTGGCTGCTGATTTCTCATATCTGTTAAGTAAATATTACATGATCAATCCAACTATCTTATCGGCAACTTTCAATTTTTGCTTTTGCCACTTTGCCTCGAGCGTCGCAATATGGCAATTTGCAACGTGCAACTTTACAATCTGCGCGTGTAGCGTCCTTTCCCGTTCTTTCACCATGGACGGGTCTTCGACCCAACGCTTCAGCTGCGTATGCTCAAGCTACAACTTTGGACAGCCCCACATGGTCTCTTATCAAGCCCCCATCCAAAATTATTGTGTATGCCCAGTGCCCGTCGGATCACCGTTCCTACCGTCCGATTACCCTGGAGTTTCGTGTGTCATTGACAGGTCAGACCCGGCGATACGAGGATCGCAAGGTCCGAGAAAATTCAAGGGTGTCCTTACTTGCCTGAACGCTGCCCCGTGGAAGTCAGTCTCATAATTCATTACAGTCTGCATGATCATCCTAACATCAAAACTTCCCTGATGGATGAGGTCCAACTCTGCACTGGTAACACCGCCTCACGCGATCCACCGACACCATGTCCTCAAGCTATCCGCGAAAAAAACGTACCCGAGAGCACAGGCTGCGAGCCTCAATTGTTGTCGCTGTCCTCAAAACTGGGTGTCACATCACTGTATCCCGTATGTCGGTCACGCGTCTTTGCGGAACCCAGAAACATTTCCTATGGGTGTGACCATATCAATTTCTTGAAGAGCTTCTGGCCCGAGTTGGATGGAATCAGAATACTTAATACTTTCCGGTGTGCTTAATTCCGGTCTGGAAGTACCAGATGGAACTCATCCTCTTCTACAGTCATGCATATTATCAGTATTCATCCTAGGACCTCGAACATATTGTGTAATCTAGACATATTGGGTGCGTGATTTTTTCTCACATCAGCCATGCCAGAGGACATATATCATACAAGTCTCCACATCGTACCTCGTCTCGTGTCAAGATTAATGCGCATGGTCATAGGTTTACTGGTGCGTCGCCGCACCTTTAAATAATTTGTTCAGCAAGTCCCATTGTTGCTGGGACACAGCCACCATAATTCAGGCTTGTGCGGTATTTAGGAGCGTCGATGGCGGAACCTGGGGCCAGAATCCAACTTTCCCCTGCTAACCCCAGAATCTCTATCGCCATTACTCCCTTCTCTCTGAATCTTAGTCTTTCTGCGCACATCTCTCGCTGTCCTTCAGTGCCATACAACTACGATGGATGGGCGAGACTTCTCCGAAAAGCAAGTCGGTCGCAATCTTCTCTTCTTCCTTATCCGCTCTGGTGCAGCCGGGAGTGTCTACCAGGCTGTAGACACTACGCTGGAAGATTTACCCTCTTTCGCCATCAAATATATGCCAAAGAGTTGCTCTATCGATCGGTCGAGTCAGCAAATCACAGAGATTGTCGATCATAATGCAGTGGTCTGGTGCCTGCATGTAATGATGCTTTGCGATTTCTTTGACGAGGATCGCTACTTCTTCCCCGTCCTACCCCTATGCGAGATGGATATATTTAGAGCGATTTGGGAGGAAAAAATACATTAGAGGAATGATGGTCTCGCCAAGAAGGCATCTATAGAAATATTAGACGGGGTGCTAACGTGCCATGAGAAGGGTGTTTCCACCGGGATCTCAAACCAGAAATATCATGCGCAATGCGGACGGAATGAGGATCTAAGTAGGTGATTTTGGATTATCTACCAACCGCCACCTCTGTCAAGACCATCGATGTGGTATAACCCTCTATCATATGAGCCCAGGTCAGTCACTCATTGCAACATATATACTGGCAGATCTGACCTGCCTCGAGAGTGCTGCAGTGAGGAAGGAATCGTCTATAACGCCGACCCAGCGGACATCTGGTTGCTCGGGATGATTCTCTTCAACATGGTGACCAGCCGTTACCCATGGGAAATTGCTCGTCCGTCAGATGAGAAATACATGGCATTCCCCCTCAAGAAAGATTATTTTCTCCATGCGTTCCCGATCTCAGAGTCTCTGAGTGACCTACTCCCCATGATGCGTTTGTCGATCCCAGAGATACGGGAAGCGATTCTGGAGATGGATATGTTCTATCAACCAACTCATCCATCCCACGTTGCTTCACCACTGTCAAAAAAGGTGGTTCTTGCTGATTCGTAAGTGTTACGGGGCCCAAGTCTAGGTGGGAGTAGAACTGAGGTTGGTTGTAGTCAGAAGACGTGCATCGTTTCTGGGGATCATCGGAACGACGCCAAGAAGTGCACTGTGGTGCAAGCACTAGCCTGTGCCCAAATTGGCGTCCTGCCTGTGGATGAAGCTCTACTGTGTCGCTCGGACTGGAGGAAAAAGAGACGACAGAGTTTTCTTTCCCTATACTTATGGTCAGACAGAAGCCCTCGGACATTTATATAGGATACATATCCTACGCGATATGATCATGATGTACAACTATTCCTTAGTACGTGTAATATGTACGACAGAACATCATGAATGTCATCGAACTGCCATTACAAACTTCACTGGGTGACGAAACAATACATTTACCATCGCCAGCCACTTTACCTCGCTGCCGGTGAAAGCCACACGGTGTACTTACCTTGAGGGTTGACATCGACGGCAGACTCACAATGAGGCAAAGTTACCACACGAAGTGATTGCTGAGTTGGAAAGAGAAGGTCGCAGATAAATTCTATTCGGAAGAAACAACAACTAACATCAAACATTTCCTCTATATTTTTTTCAAGTCCGAATCTCTTGCCGGAAATATATAACCTGAACGATATGTATGTCACCAAAACCTCTCGATTCGTAACCACGCCCTGAAGCAGTGCTTCGCAGTTCGTCTGTTCATTACTAAGAGCAATGCATCGGAAATCATGCATTCAGGGAGTCCATCCCTCAGGATTAAACGAAACCCCAAGTGATAGGAAACACATCAGTACTACCATCAGGTTCAATTGAATAAAAAAAACCAGTCGCCATATCTTGGACATCAGTCAGTAACTGTCTCCAAAAGAAAAAAAAGAATAAAGTGTATGCATACCCAGATCGCTCTGGCCACAGCCTGGGCACATATCTTGCACCGTACCATATCCTGTTTCCTCGGTTGCTGTGTTAGTGACCCAAACTCCCTGAAGAATGACATGAGAGGCAGGTATAAAAACATATAAGGACACTGACTTGGTTACAATACTCCCCTGAACCATATATCGAGATTGGAAGAGCGACAATGAAGTCAGCGTCGGTATTAAACTGACCACAAGCACCCACGTCAGGGCTGAAATGTGTTGCCTGGGTGGTCAGTAGTGAGTATTGGGACATAAAGGGAGGATCAAGAAGTGTACGCACTTGTCCACTGTACGTTAACCGTTTGTCGAATCGCTCATTTAATGGTGATGGTGCGACCGGTACTGAGAGAAGGAAGACGCCCAGCATGGTGAAGATGGTGGATTTGTACATTATAAGAGGGCGAACAAGAGACTGGGCGCAATACACAACGCTTCAAATGAAGCAGGGGGCTAGAGAGCTCAGCCCGCCATGAACCATCTTTTATACCCCGAGACTGGCTTAACCTCACCTATGGCGGGATGACAGATCGATCGACACGGATGAGATTGTATGCACCCCCAGATGCCATGCGAGGAAATTGCCTCGTTGCAAGCTGAGAAGCGGCCTCGAACGACGGCCGCAGACATCGAACTTCCACTGGAATTGGGGCGACGGCTTGGGAATCTCATGATGACGCAATAACCACAGACGCCCAAACGTGTATGAGGAGTTTGGGTAGAACAGGGGGTGCAAACGAACCTGACAGCCAACACCCCGCTTTCTCATGAAAAGGAGATTGGCCGCCTGGTCGCGGCACAAAAAGGTAGTTGTTTGACCTGGTGTCTTAACTTTAAAATTGGACGAAAACGGAAGGCTCCACTCGGTATTCTCTATGCGACGACCCACTTGCCATCACTCGAGCATGACCTACCAAATTTCCCATGGAGGTTACAGCAAACGATACGGCAGGCTCTAGCCACCACCGATAGGGACACTGTTGGGACGCACGAACCTGTGAATAATAACGTTGTGAAACGGAGACCCTTGAGTTGGCCCAATCATTCAATCGAGATCCATACACCCGATAAGCATGCCAGTGAGTGTTGCATCATTTGAAACCAAAGGAACAGTCACGACACCTCGGGAGTACGCCATCGAACACCAAGTACCGACAGACCGTGTGCGATGTATCATCGAGAGTAGGTGGCGGAGAAAAAAACACAAAGCTGATCTGGAAAAGAAATCCAAAGAGGTTTTGGCTGTTATGTTTGTCAATGGATGTCAGCCGTTCTCCCTATAAACTGATTAGAACGTTCGCGGTAGTGCTCGCAGAAGCAAACATTCGAACCCGTGACCGCCTCGCGAAGCTTGACAGGTGACTGTCGACGTCGAGCTTAAGATCTTTCCTTCCGCAGTAAGGTGTTTCACGAGCCCGAATAACGCGGGTCGGCTAGCTCAAACCTGACCCCTATGTACCTGCCAGCACCGTACCCTCGAAACCTACCCAGAGCAGTGGGCGCTGTTGGGTTGAGACAAGCCCATACCCGACGCGCACTCGCCACGCCCGTTAGCGCAACACCGCGGTGTTACTCACCCTGAAACACTATCTCTAATATCAACTTCGCGAACACACCTCAGGCTGAAATGTTTCAAATGCTGGGGTAGTAACCTCAAAATAAATCCACGTTTCCACCGCACAGAACCGTCAGACTCGGGGTGGCGGCCTAGTGTTCTCGCGACTCTGGCGGAGCATACGCACTTGGAATGAAAGCTGGTGTGATGCCAGCTATTATTGCATAGAGTTAACATCCCATTCTGATTCTCAGCCAGTTCTACATGAGTAGTCCACATACATTGAACGTACTTACTGATCAAAATTGATTACTGACTACCACCCCCTCGACATTTAAGCAACGCGCACAACCTACCTGCGGGTAAGCTGTAGCCCTAGCCAGGCCCCTGGGTTTCAAATTAGTAATATCATGGCTACACTGATTCCTTTGATGAATTGCTCCAGCCAGATTCCAGTGGCGTGATGCCCATTTGTTGGTGGGGCCTGCAATAGGTGCAGTTACCATTGTAAGATGTGCTGTATTGGTTGGAGGTGGATGCGAATGTAACGACATATCAGAATGGCCTCCTAGTAACGCAGGTTCAAATGCTACCTGAATTCGGGCGGGAGACCTACGCCTACACATCTTATGCAATAATGCAGAGGCGGCGAGTGAGTCATCGACACTCAGCATGTTTGAGGTCGCTCCCGCCAGATTCACCAAGAAGGGGGAGTAAAAGCTTTGGTCTCTTGTGGTGATAACAGTCACGCACTTCAGGGTCTTTAATGCAGCTCGATTGCCTCCGTGGCCTACGAAGTGACAGGGATAGCATGAAAAGATGTAAGAATTGTGGCAGAGGTGGCAGGCACGGTGACTTGGGTGGAAAATGAACTCGGGTCGAACGTCGCTGGTCGTCGGGTGGTGGGCTTTTATGCACCTGAGATGTCGGCGATGAAGCGAATGAGTTGTAATTTGTGATGGTATACGCCGCGCTATGGGCCGGGCTCCAGCCTCTCACTGTCAGGCTTAGAGGACGATCGGAAAATCCTGGCTATACGCAAACGATGGTAATCAATGGCCTACTCGCGAAATTTTGAAACTGTGGGTACAATGTATCGACTCCGGTGTCGGCGTGGGTTGAGGCCTTGAGCATGCACTGGTACTACGGGCCCTACCTGGGAGTCTGCATGGCGCAGTACTCACGAGGCTGTGAATTACGTCATCAGCCTCTGGAGCTCCAGCAACGTCGTGAACGCATACTACCCTGAATTATGTAAGTAACCTGTTAAACTTATTCGACGAAAGAAATATATATGGCTTCCCCAAACCCCGAACGCCTCTCAACCATCCTCCGATCCCTACCACTCATTCAGGTGCCGGCCTCTACAACAACTGTCAATGCGCCGCCCGTGGACCTTGGCTACGCACAGTATCAAGGTGCTATAGACATTGCGACCAACACCACAAGTTTTTTTGTATTCGTTATGCTGCTGCTCCAGTTGGTATGCCCGACAAGAGCATATGAGCGTTCTGTCGACTAGACTGATCCGAATGCTGGCCAGGAAACCTGCGATGGGCCGCACTTCAACCCCCGCCGACTGTGTCTGGCGTACAACAGGCTACCACGCAGCCCAATGAGTATCATCAGGCACCCATGGGAAGATCGTTTACAAATCCCTGAGCACTAGCACGGCATCGAAGAGTACTGCGTTAGAGTCGGAAGACTGTCTGTTCCTCAGGTGTGTGCTAAGTTACCGAGTTCGCTCACAAGGTTCGTGACAAGTCATAGCGTGTACACTCCAGGTCATACTGTCACCCCTGTCGAGTCGGGAGGACTTCCTGTCCTCGTCTGGATCCATGGTGGGGGGTAGGCTTTTTGACGCCTTTTATTTATGATGATCTTGACAAGAGTATTTTGAGGTACGTCTCTGGTAGTGAGAGTCAGTTCAATGGTGCGGATTTGATTGTGGAGTCCAATCATGGCCTCATTGTGGTAACAATCTAATGTCGCCTTGGTCTGTTTGGCTTCTTGGCTGGCGAGGTGGTCAAATCTAGAGGCGCGCTGAATGCAGGTCTACGCGAGTTTCCTGGGATGGGAAAAAGACGATGCAGTGAGTTTGCATTGCAGTTGACCAGAACTACGCTTTGCAATGGGTGCAATCGCATGTCGGTGTCGGCTCTGTTTGTGTCTCGACTTTCCGGTTAACTCAAGAGGACAGATTACCACGTTCGGGGGTGATCCAACCAAAGTGTCAATTTGGGGTATATCTACAGGTAGGTCCCGTCATCACATGATTCGGGTAAACTGATCACAATTTCCACTGCAAAGGTGCTGGATCCGTATTACAACACATCATTGCTCATGGTAGGAACACGCAACCTCCGTTATTCAGAGTTGCCATCACAAGCTCCAGTTTTCTGCCTTCACAATATAATCACAATGATCACATTCCCGAGGTGAGTTCGTTCATTCTCTTGGTTGTCATTAACTAAGGTATTCGGTATAGTTGCTCTACAGGTGGTCACTGAGGTCAAGTGAGCATGCTTTGCTTCATCAAAACACGGGATTGATCTGAGGATCATATACATAGCTGTTCGTCGAGTCGACAAACCTTATCCTGTCTTCGTGCAGCTAACATCAACACATTGGAACACCTGAACAAGATCAACTATGATGCATTCTACGGCACATATACCTTTGTTCCGGTGGTCGATGGAGCATTCGTTATTGAGCATCCCATCGACACGCTCGCCAAAGGAAAGGTTAACGGAGTGAGAGATCTTCATAGCAGCTATCGCTCCACCACTAAGACCCGTTCCGATACATAAGAAGCACTATACTCTGTCATGAATTCTCATGAAGGGAACATTTTCGTCAACCAATCGACCACCTTGAACATCTCGCAGTACATCAGTACATTGTTCCCAAACATTCAAGCATCGCAAGTCGCTGCGGTATTGCCTCTGTACGAAGGTCTCGGCAGCAACGTCGACCAGGCTGACCATGTTATGGGCGAATGTGAGTATCCTCTATATCATATTCATTATGCACTGAATTGTTTGGTATTACAGCGATATTTGTCTGCCGTACACACTACCTCCTGGAGGCTTTCGGGAGAAAGGTATGGAAGGTAACATAGTTTGCCTTTTCGTTGCCTTAGAGTGTCTTCTCACGAATGATTTTCAGGGCGAGTTTGCTATTCCACCGGGTTACCATGGTCAAGACCAGGGGTACTACTTTACAACGTAGGTTATCACCCGAGCACTATTACTACGCAACTGACGTCGCAACGCCCACGCCTATGCCAGTGCAACCTCCGAGTTCATCTCCGCGTTCTCGAACAGCTTCTTGGCGATGGTTATATCACTGAACCCAGGTGACAAGTACAATGTGAGCGACATCACGCGTGCACAATGGAATACGTGGTCCAGTGGCCACACAGAGATGACGTTCAACGTGACGTCGTCTGGCACACCAAACGTGTATACCTACGCAACGGACAGTGCGTTGTTGATTCGCTGTGCGTGAGTATTTTTTTTTGTTTCGTGGACTAGATTCCCTGATCGATATCGGCGATGTCAAAACACCAGGTATTGGCGGAGCATTGCCAAGGACACGGCTCAGTAAGGTGAGGTCGAGGTTATGGAAATGTGTCTCTGATGCGTAGGGTCTAGGCTATTTATTATGAAATCGTCTTCCTCCGCTTGGTGGTATGGGTCATAAAGCGAGCAAAGTCAAAACTTTATTCAAGCTCCGAAAATGAGGTGCATGTTGAGCTTTACTTTTGACTCGACGCGTCGTCAACCTCTCTGGCGAAACTACAGTTCACACAACCTCACTGGCACAACGTTTCGACTTTGGGTAGTCAGTGTTGTTATTGCTTGTTGTTATCTTGCGATGCGTGCTGATAAAGATGTCGACTTTTTTAGGTAGCAAAGGCTCATGTGTAGCAACAGAGCACTCGAGTTTGAATTGGGTTTGCATGTGAGAGTGATACCTTGACATAGATCATACATTGTGCCTAGGACGTGCCCGCCACGCTCGCAACAGAAGAAGCCTTACAATGGTCACCAGCATCTAAATATTTCAAGGCATGAACTGTAACCTGGCAGTTGGCATACTCAGGCTTGTTCCCTGTTAACAGGTTCCTCTTTCTTGGAGAGCCTGAAACTCTGTTTCTGTTCTGGTCCTTGGGGCTCGGCTTCCGCTGAGGGTGTCGTACAACTGGGTGTGGCCTCATCTTTGGAATGACAATGTGCACAGCACCCCCCATCGAAATCTTTGTTTCGCGCCCAGCGGATCATCTTGACGCCCTCCCAACCAAACATCATACCGATCACGATCGCTGTCGCTGCATCGACCCACCATCCACCCTCCCATACCCGATAGATCAACGACCCGATGAGCAAGACAATAGAGAGTTGCATGCAGCAGAGCGCGCAAACGGCTTCGCCGTTGATGGCGCTCGAGTCGAGAGCGCGGGCAAGGTAGCGTTTGGCAAGATAGAGGACGAGCGTAATGGCTGTGGCACTCGCCGCGATAAGGAGCGCGGGGAGGGCAGTGGAAGGATGGTCATGTGCTGCGAGTGAAGTAGCGGAGGTGGCAACAGCAGCGATAGTGAGAGCGACGAGGAGAGCGCCGATGATCATTGTTGCGATACGTTCAACCCTGTGGAGATTTGGCAGAGTGCGATGGGTGGGGGATAGTAATTGGATTGGTTGTTAGCAAGGAAAAGGGAATCTCAACGACGGTTTACCGGATGATTTTCGGTGACGTTTTGTCTATGCTCTCTATTTCGTCTCCTGACATGCTGACACCGAGGAAGCGCCAGGTGACGAGGAGGTCTGAGATGACCTCAACGGCGGACTGGAGGCCGTAAAAGACGAGAGCACGCGAGGACGATTCAGCGCCGAAGATGATGGACACGACACCCTCGGCGGCGTTGTAGAACAAACTGAAGATGCTGACCGCGATGGCGTACTGCTGCAGACGACGGCGAGATAGCATCGTCAATGAGGTGGGATGAGCAACGACGATAGGCAGGAGTGGGAACAGGCTCAAGTTCTTTGAAGTAGATTTCGCTGCAATGAGGAGCACTAACGAGATTACCCGGACTGACTTAACGGCCCTATTTGGGCTAAGTTTATCCGCTACAGTATATCCGCTACGTCCCGAAGCATGGCGGCGGCGAAGACGTGGAATCCGGTTTCCACGTAGAATGAAATCGATGTCACGCCACTGGACTGAAAGCCATGGATCATTGTCCACGCGGACATGATGCGATCAACGACGTTCGGTGCGCTGGATGTGTATACGTACGCGACGTACACTACACCGCCGAAGCGTGAGCGTGTCGTGCCAGGGGGTTCCTTTCGTGGACAAAATCCTGATCGACGCTCGGAGAAGCAGGTATTTGAAGAGTCTTACCGCTACCATCCCTCAGCGCAGTTAGATTGGGGCTGAAATTTGCGAAGAGGCAAGAACGCTGGGTTGTCACTCAGATGAATATGGAAACCCTTGCCTTCCTGTGCCAGTTCACTGATACTGCCACTACCGGGTCCGAGACAGCTGATGTGTAGACGTACGGAACTGTTAATGTAATTGTATGTGCGCTTGATGTTGACAAAGTGTCGACTTACTGGGATCATCAGCAAAGAAGGTGGCACTGGAATGATACTTGGTTGCTTTCCGCCTCGTGCAGAAAGAGGGCGAGGTCCCATATTGAGTCTTAATGCAGAACCTCCTTAACCTTGAATTGGAACCTAGATATCTGCCACAGCTCGCAAGCTCCGATCCGAGGACTGGGCGCGAGAGAACGAAGAGATCCGCATGTCCCATCAAGATCGTGGGTCGCGTTTGTGACAATATCTTCTCTATGGACACCGCGGAGCGACCGAGATGCCCCATCTTCATATTATGAAACGAGTTGGTGGCGGGTTGCCCGTGTGCTGTGGTCATCCAGGTCTTGTCTCCGATTTGATTGATCCATACAAGCTACGAGGAGGCTGTTCTCCACATGCCGCAGGACCTCCGAATATGCCCGAGATACTAGTATGATTATACCCTCGAATTATGTGGATCATTTCCGCCCTGTCGACTTGTTGCGGGGAGGCATTTCCCTGGTCACATTGACAGAATGATGCAGAGTCGGCCATGTAGTCGCGCAAGAACTTGCCTTAAGAAATCGTAAGAAGTCGGCTTAAGTAGTCGCAGTGAGCCGTACCAAGACACTTTAACACCGACCGTCGTGGGAGAATGCCATACTCGTAACGCCTTGAAACCCTGCTGACTCCGACGGAGGGACTTCTCTGATGGACTTCTGGAATCTGAATACCTTAAAATGAGCTGCCGCAATGAAAGTTCTCAGGACGCCGTGAAACGTGGGTACAGACAAGGACATCGCAAACGGTGCAAGAAGAGAGTCGCAGACATGTTATCAGAACTTTCTGACATAATGCAATTCGCCAAAAACGGTGTAGTAAATTTACCAACAGTAGGTTGTCCACTTACATCCCAGCCAAACTGGATGATAGTAGTATCCTGTCCTTCTATAACAGTTGCGAGGGTGTAGAACTGATTAACCCGCCACCAATTTCCAATCACCGGGACGAATCGGTTCCATAACGCTACACACATGTTGTCTACGACGCTTTCGTCGGACGAAGTAGCGAAACCGGTTGGTGTCACTGTCGGCCGCATGCTGTACCGGCATCGACAGTCGAATCTGTAACCCCTCGGCTTTTGTCGGAAGAGACTACCCTCCCCAAACCAGACCTACTAAAGCTTCGAGATCAGAAGACAGTCGTTCTGATCATACGAGGTAGACAGGTGGATTATTTACGTGAACAGACCTGCATACCTGCCAGCGAGGTAATTCCGGAGGCCTCGGGACTACAGGGTGAGTTGAGGATTCTACCAAGGTATGATAACACTCCTCCAGAGCGCTTCCAATGGGCTTCACCTCGAGCCCCACCAACGGTGTCTGGAATACAACAAACAGGAAGGCAGCCTAGGAGCGTGATCAAGCGCAGGCATAGGGGAACTTGCCCTTTGCAGACGTCAACACGTACAAACTCTAAACCACAACCACAATGTTGGGATTATGGAAAACCATCTTTGCTCCGACCGAGCGCCCCACTGTCACGATCTCTCGAGGAAAGCAGTGTCAGTAGGGCATTTCAAATGTTTGTTCCGGTTTACTACGTTGTGAACGAGGCTCCGCGGATCCGACAATCTCAAATGGACTGGGAGGGCACATGGAGTAAAGCGTGACGTTGGTGAAAAACACGTCGGTGAGGCTTAAATCATTGACTGAAGCGGTTGCATTGAGCTAGACACTGCGACAACCCAGCGTCTCTAGTCAAATTGTAGTTCATCTCGCTTTGTGAACGAAGTCCGCCGCCCCATCAATAGACACAATGTCGTGTTGTGCTTCGAGGACATACACGCCACCTGAGCGCATCCTGGACTTCATCGCTAACGCTGATCCGTCGGTGCATACAATCCTTCGTCTCGGAAATATTGAGCGATTAACATCGACATGCCCTCTTATGCATAACACCAAACTTCGCAGCCGTCCCCATCCACACTCAGCCTTACCAATGGCAGAGGCGCAAGAACATGCGCAACGATAGGTAGATTACGCCCGAACCTAATCCGCCCTCTGACCCACGACTTGAACCGCTCGTTCGTCACAAAGTAGTATTTGGGTTCGTCCCAAAGACTCCCGCTAAATGAGACGGCAAAGCCAAGTTTGGTCGCCACCCTCGACGAGAAGTCAGCGAGGTCGATGTCCTGTGGCACACGGAACATCCAGATATCGTCCGTCGAGGGGACAAACACCTTGATGATGATCTGCCCCTGCTTGGGAGCCCATTTAGAGGTCGGGTCGTGCACGTTTGGAACGCGGTCGTGGGATATGAGTTTGATCGTGGACTTTGGTTTGGACTTTGGTTTGCGAAGGAGGAGGTCAAGGGAGGCACATCCGTCAGCAACGGCGTGAACGAGGCTGCTGAAGGATATCGAGTGGTTCACCAAAGATCGCTGATGGCTCCGTTTGAGGTGTTTAGGGGGGACCCTTTTCGGCCCAAAAGGCTCGTCGGTGCCTGAATCCGGGCTATCGCTATATGGTCCAGGGGAAGAGCCCACTTCTTCGATCATTGATAACAACACATCGGAATGAGGCGACTCGTCGATTTCTTTCTTCAAAAGAGGATCTTTCTCGTCATCCGATGCGTACGGAGAGTTCAAAATAGGTTCGGACGCTGAATGCATGTATGCCAGTTCGGTGGTACCATTCTCCGCGTGTTCGCTCCAGCTGGTCGACCCAAAACGTCTAGATGCCTGGAAACTGAGTGTACCATGACCATCACTCTGGATCAGAGGTGCGTCGGAGACTACCGCCTGTGGACTTGTGGGTGAGAGAATACGACCGTAACGGCGAGAGGACGTCCTCGCTGGTGTCCTGAGGTCCCGGATACGAGGAGAAAGAAATGATTGATTTTGCGCAGCGTCCGACAAAAGCCCGTGGTCGGGCTTCCTAACAGTGGCTTTGCGTTCGAGCTTGATCCGAGGGATTATCGGCATCGAGAGCAAGATAGGATGGGCCTCCTGATCGGCAGAGTCCACGCTATAGAATGAGTCCTCCTCGCCTTTGTCATCACTCGGTTCTACGTGCCCGGAGGTATCGCAGGAATCCTCACAAGTGGTGTGGGGTGTCTGGTGGAGATCGTCGTCGTCTCCATCGCACCACGAACCAGCATCAGGAGAATCGATGACAGTGATGCTCTGACTGGGATGGACGGCTGCATAGATATCATCGTCATTAGAAAGGTTAACGATATCGCCCACAGTACGCGCGGATGCGAAGTCCGTGAACCAAGATTCCCTCATGTAATTGCTCGAGGATACGAGCTGTGGCTCTGATACATTCCTTGAACGTCGACACATCTCCGCGTTAGAGGAGGGTGATCCGCGGCTGGAACACATGAACAGATCTCGTCCACGAACACGGTGTCTCAACTCGTATGACATCTTGGCGAGTCGATTAGAATGCAGTGAACTAGTGAGAGGAGACGTACAGTCGACGGCTTTGCATTTCTGATCTTGAAAATTGGATATCGGGAGAAGTCGAAAGCGTCATTAATGAGTGGATCTTCAAAATGAGCGTCGGGAGGCATGGGCGCGATTAATGAAACGAATAGAGTGCCACAGACCCGATGATGATTCCTGACTATATAGCTTGTCTCGTAACATGTCAGCCTCAGGGCTGAGTGGCTGACAACATCATGATGAGTGTCACGAACTTCATCGTCAGCCTCTTCGACAGCCGCGGAGCGCCATTCCGAACAAACCTGGATCATTCATTAGTTCGACGTCGAGAAATCGTGATCAAACTTCGGTGGATTGTCGCTGCTTGAATGTTTAGATCCAGCAGCAAGCTTGACTGCTTCCTTGTCAGTCCGCCCGTATGCGCGTGTATGCACAATCGAATTCGTGTAGCATTCAGGCCAACTCGCGATAGGTGAACGCACCACGAGAGAAGCCATGCCATCGTGATTCGTGAAGCCTTGAGTTACCTTGCTTGCAAGGTAAATTGCCGGGAGGTCTCTCGGTACACACGTGATCCAAAATCACGTGATTACCGATGAATGTTAATAATCTCACAAGCTCGAAGTTGGTCGAAAAGCGAGAAGAAATTTTGCAGATTATGGAGAGAATCATATCAATTGACTGGATCCCCTAATTCTGTCGTTAACATCCATCTAATCAACAATGCTCCAATGCCACACTCTTCATATAGCCTGATCATGTACAGACCCACAACTGAAAACTGAGTACTGAGTGCTGTCTGCCAAGCAAGGTCTGGGCCGCCTGCAGTGGCACTTCCCAGTACAACAAGGATTTCATGTCCAGCATTTTGAAACACATGATGGGGAATTTAGTGGTCCTGGTCAGTGCTGTAGGTTGTCTGGTCTGTGAGGGCTTGTCAAGATCACAGCTGCAGCTGAAATGCTCAACCACATTGCAGGGTCTGGTCAATATTCATAGAGTACCTGAGCCTGACTGGTGCAATTTCAGCAACACAACCAGATATACTGGCAGTCAAATCCATTTGCATTTCAAGGTCATTGCTCATATAAATGGTTTTGTATGATCAGAACAACTGTCTTCTGACTCGAAATTTTAGGGTCTGTTTTGGGTGACTATCTAAATGATATTCTCGTGACAAACTTAACTGCACTTTTGTCTTGCACATCCTCTGGCATGACAGGAGCAAGATCAAGGAGAAGAGAAGAAATAGTAGCAGGCTATGGTTTTCTCTACTCCAGTGCTAGTGATCCAGGCATCGTGCATTCACTGGTATATATTTTTGTTTGACTTCGAACATAGATTCTCAACCCTCCCAAGTGTACCATTAGATTAAAATAAAGTATGGGAGAACATTTGATGTATGTACAATTGCGCTACAACATTGTTTCTTCTTGTGTTGAATCACCAACCATTGACCAGGCTCAAAAGTGCAAGGTTTCAAGTGAAAGCTCATCTCCAAATGGGGTGATATGTTTATCATACTGTCTAAGGTTGAAAACAATCCAAGAAGCAAGAACACTGTGTTGCCACCTGAGCACTGTTATGGAACAGCACAGGGTGAGAAACCAGGTATAGACCATGGGAAAGGATACAAATGTTTGCAATGCAGGAGTATATGCAACCTGTTAGAAGAGACATGCTTGATGCTGGGCAAGTAAGCATGGTATTGTACACACTCACTGGCACAGTAACCTTGGCAGCTGTGTTCACTGCAGACAAGACTAGTTAATATGTTCCCAATTAAAGAAGCTTCTTCATGAGATAGGGGACAGCTCACCAATAATCCACCACATACATATATATGATCCTGTCCCAATACAATGTATTCAACATTCTACTGTGGATGTTGCAGTATGTTTGGAACTTCTTCCAGGAATTCATGCTTTGAAGAACTGAAGAAAATGTAATCTAATGTGACAGAGCCATAATAAGAATGCACTAATCTCATATACCACCAACATAGCATATTTAAATGCAACACTTCTTGATGGTTGGTAAGTGCACACAGATGGATAGTATTCTGTCCCGATACCCTTTAGTGACTTGTCATGTGACCTGACTGGACTGACCATAGAATGAGAAGTCTCCTGGTAAGGAGATGTTGACTAGTGTTGATAATACCTCACAAACTGCAAAAAAGTGTCTGTAAATGTACAGAGGCCATTCACTAGATTCCACCAACACATGTACATATGCATGGAAATAGAACTCACCACCCCCAACAGAAATAGAAAAACAAGGACACTCTTGCTGCAACCCCATAAAGTGTATGTATGTGGAACCAAGACATCAGGAAAACCTCAAATTATTTAATAATGTCTTAAATGTCTTAAATGTACTTGGCTTGAGAAAAAAAACTGACTAAGACAAGTGAAGTAACTAAGTAGATTAAGGCTGATAAGATGGGGGCTCTTAGACAGAGCTTAGATTCATGCAGCCATTTTGGGCTGGATGATACTCAATGTGTCTTAGATCAGTTTATGGGACTTATGCAGTGGGTGAGCATCACAGTGGTGCAAGTGTGGCAGTGCTTGCATGTGAAAACGAAAGGGAACACATTGTGCATTCCCATTCATGTTGGCATGGTTTGCGTTTGCATGTGGGGGAGACCAGTGGGCAAGTATGGTGCTCAGGGGAGTGGGAGGATGAGGGTGAACAGTGAGGGTGACCACATGGGGGAGGAGGGCAACAGGGGGCGAGCATGGGGCAAGTGCAGGGATGAGCATGAATAGTGAGGGTAAGCATGTGGGCAAGAAAGGTGACAAGGGGGAACAGGCATGGCACAAGCATGGGGACAAGGGTAAATGGATGGGCATGCGAGGTCAGTAATGACCTTGAGTTGTTCAATGATCTGATGATCCCCAATTGGTCAGAAACTGAGCCTTGAGTTGCTGCCAGGGGAGGAAAATGAGAGTGAGAATCAGCAAAGGGCATGTAGTATAGGAAATTAACACTCAGAGATAAACAAGCAATGATCTGATGATTCTTGAATGGTTGGAAACCGAGCCTCGAGTCACTACCAGTGAAAGAAGGCAAGGGTGAGAATTGGTGAAGCTGCGAAGGGCACATACTACCACAGGAAATCAACACTTGTAAAGTATCTTTTAAAATTGTCAAGGAACATGTGGGCGAGGCAAGCATGGCACTCACATGCAAACGCAAAAGAGAACATGTTGTGTGTTCCCTTTCATGTCTGCACATGAGGCTTCATTGATGATGCAAGTTAAAATCACTATGACAGCGGCATTATGGATGAAACTAAAGGTGACGAGATGAGACCAGAGCAGAAAGGAATGCAAGGAATAAACAATAACACAGAAGGGAATTAAAGTAGTGTACGAAGGAATTCCAGCCAGGACAGCGGAGAGCGACAGGGAAGAGACAAATATTGCAAAAAAAGAACCCCCCCCCAGAGGCTGAGTAGCAACCAAAGATAGCATTCTGGGTGGGGTTGGAATCTGTGTGGGTGATTAGAGGTGGGGGAATGGCATGACTGCTGTTGACATGAAAAGATAGTAAGAAATAGGACAAAATAAAACAAGAAAAAGAACTACTGAATACAGCACGGCCTCAGTGGTATGTTATGAGATCATTGAGTTTGTCATCGTTATTGTTGCTGGGCACCTTTGGGTTGTCATCTTCATTGTCGCTTGATGTTCCACATCCAGGCCTCTATATAGTCTCCTTTGCTAATTGGAGAGAAGCCTTGATGATGCTGTCCCACACCTTTGGTGGGATTCTTTCAACACTTTGCAGATAGTGCACAGTTTCATGACCTCAGAAATCCTTTTTGAACATCTCACCCGAAATATTCACCTTCCATTTTTCGTTCATAGTTGCTTTCTTCTTGCCCTTTCCAGTTGGAGGGACAATCTCAAAGGTGAGCGCCTTATCCTGGAGTAAAACAAATGTTTGTTTCACCTGTAATACTTGTAGTAGTACATATATACCAAGAGGAATGCTGATGAAAAACATACTACAATGCTGGCCAATGAAAGTGCCGCTTTCAGATAACTGCGCTTGTCTTTCAATCCTGTCTTGATTGGGATGTCCATGGCACCTTGAATGGAATGCATGTGTGCTGCAAATGTTTGCAATATAAAGCGGGATTTCCACATCCTTTTATAGTCCTATGGAATGGAGTTAGTACAGGGATCCAACATGGTGGTATGTGTCCAATGATGGTCCTCATCTTCACAGTTTCACCAGTAATATCCTTGAATAAAAAATGGTTACCTTCTAGCCAGAAATTTGCTAGTTTTGTTGTGAGTTGCTACGAATAACAACCACTAGCAGGACTTTGACTCAGCAAACACTATAAGCTGGCAAGGGACAGATGGAAAAAGATAATAGTCTTGGTCCTTAATCAGAACTTCCAACCTGAACCGTAGATGCCAGGAGGACAGGAATGACAAGTGGATTAGACTGAGGTGCTACAATATGTTGTACAGGTATATATACTGGTGAGATGTGTGCACGGACCAAGTGCTGTAAATAGTAATGACTAAGTATGGTCAAATGAAAGTACATGGGTGTGAGAGGAGAAGAATGATGATGGGAAAAAGAAGTATAGCATCATGAGAGAAGAGTGGAAATTAATAACACATGCTATGACATCATTGTGATCAGGTGACCTTTCCCATGGTCACGTGCAATGTGTCAAATAATAAGAAGTAAAATGTTGTACAAGTATGTTGTGAAGAAAAGTTTGAAAATATTACATATCATAACAAGTTTGAATTGTCTTTCAGGAGAGTTGAATACTTTGTTAGAATTGATTAGGCTGTAGATCATCACAATTGTTATGACTACCACCTGGTAGGCATACAAGTAGACATGAAGCATAGAGCCACCTTGAGTCTAACTCTTGCTGAGTCCTAACTGTGTAGAATACCTTCAGGCATAATGCGAGCCTGGTGACAGACAACAAGGGATACTAATAGGAGTATCCCGAGATAGACCACGATGGCGGACCCAAGAGAGACGAGGTCAATGGACCATGTCCTAGGCGAGAGTCTTGGGTAGCGAGGTCAATGGCGAGCTGGTCTGGTTCTCTGTACAGGAGAAGAGAACCGAGAGACTATCCAACGGCAACGAGCTGTTGGTAGGAGAGAGCAACGAAGTTG
>JBBPQP010000333.1:0-29754 GCA_038092555.1 Boletus subgraveolens | reverse complement strand
GTTTCGATGTCAGTTGGTTGGCGATGACGTGAAGCGAGTATGCATTTGTTTGAAATTGTTTCTGTATCGGATATTTTGCTACTATCAGATAATCCTTCAATCGATAATCCTGGATTTCTTTATCGCACTATCCCTCATTCCCATCCATTCCTGCACTATAACAAGCACATCGAAGCACGAGAACAGGGCTGAGGCGATGGCTTGCTGTGTTTGCTGTGTGAAACGTACCGGAAAATCCAGAGATGAAACTTTAGAAAAGTAGGTGAAAGCGGAAAAAAGCGACGACATTAAAACAATGTATAAGCAACGTGTAGATTTACTTAAATAAATACTGATAGGGTCCTGCTTCAGACTTTTTCACAATCGCCAGATCGATTTCCACAAAGTTCTACTCAACCTGCCAATTTTCGATCTAATTCCTGGTCACAGCCGAGAATGAATACTGCAAACAAGAGATCCTAGACGATGGGTCAACGTGTACGGGTGCGCTAAGTGTCTCTTTTTGCAGACGAACTGTGCATGGTGTCTGACGCGACGAGCCATCTTAGCGAACTGCTACAAAACCTATTCCTGTCAAATCGAAGAAGGTTCGTTACTTGATTAAGTTCATTTGTCGGTGCCCTGGTTTATCCCGCGTCAGAGTCGACCAGAGGCTGCCAGTGGTAGAGTGAGCCGTTTGGTCAGGATTCCCTCTGGTAGGAGACAACGTCATGCAGACCCGGAGAAAGCACTGCGGCCCTGTGTGTCTTTTTTGGTGACGGTGGATCACACCACAATAGCTCACTCGTTATCAGGGTCAATTGAAGTGAACAATTCATCACCGGCACCTTCGAACAGCAAAGTAGTAGACTCGCCGAGTCCGGTAGGGGTTTGTCATCCTGTCACCGAAAGAGTTGCACTAACTTCTCCACACAAGGAACTGCCCGCAAGGTCAAGTCTACGTGAGTCGGAGACCACAGCAAGGGTGGTGATAATAATCTGCTCGAGGTGCGAGATTGACCTATTTCTTTTCGGCGCTGGTTTTCATGACGACATAAGGTCGAGTTGTCGAGTAGCACCCATGATGAGGTCAGTGCTGATTCGACTATAATCCCCGCTTTATCCATAATGATAGCTCACTCTTTATTAGGTACAACAAGCGAACAATCCATCGCCTTCGACCTCGGGAGTCCACGACGACAATGTATTAGACTCGAGTCCGGTAGGAGTTTGTCATCCTGTCAGCAGAAGAGTTGCATTAACTTCTCCACACAAGGAACAGCCCCCGACGTCAAGTCTATCTGAGTCGGAGACCCATAGCGAGGATGGTGATGATGATCTACTTGGGGTAGGAGGTTAACACATTTCCTTTTCGCTATTGGGTTTCACGATGCCATAAGGTTGAGGTGCCAACTAGTACCCCTACACCCTCCTTTGACTTTGGCGAGGTCTGTGCTGATTTGACCGTACTCTTGCTTTCATATTGACGTCGTTGGAGCCACCGTCCCCCACATCCTCTGCCTATCCCTGTGAGGATGAGGTACCGCCGCTTGATCTGTCCCGTGCCGAATCACGGTTGTCAGATCCTCCGCTTATGACCACGCCTCCCGAAACGCTTCGTCCAAAGAAACCCGGCGCATCTGAATGCATTTTGATGCTCAAAGGGCACCTTGTGACAAGATTTAAGAAGATCAACAGCAACCAGGCTTCCCAACCGCCGGTCCAACTTTCTCCACAGCCCCAGTCCCAGCCGAAAGTGAAGACCCCAAACAAGGGACCTTCGTGGATGACTGCACGTAACCGTCTGGTGGTGAGTGTTCTGTTTTGTAGACAAAGGGTGCGGAGTGTGTCTGATGAACCATCTCAGGTCTACAAACTCGTACCACTAGAACCCGTAAAACAGGTTCGTTGTTTGCTCGGTTTGTTTGTCAGCGTGACTCACAGCGGCTCACAGCAGGAGGAACGAGGCGGCGATCGTGATTGTATCACGGTCAAGGTACCAGCATGGATGGGGCGTCTATTGCGGTTGCTGAGGGTGGGACGCGTTGTTCCAAGTGGTTCAATGTAGACACCAGACGTGATTAATTGATTCATGGGCTTTTTTATCCCTATTGATTGCCCTACGCGGCTGTCTTACGCCCCTTGTTGAACGTTACATACGATGTTCGGTGTGTGGCACTAGCTCCAATGGGCGGGTATGTGGTGCTTGTCGGGTTTGCGGATAGGTGTGCATGACGTAGGTACTCATAAAGTCATTGGACTTTTGAGGCACAACAACTAACTATCATATACCCATCACTGGCGAGCAGACTCCTGGTAGGTGGTGTGTGGCTTCATGAGCCGCTACGCTGCCGTACGAACAAGCTCTACATAACGCGCCGTGAACGAGACCCTAGCGAGCATCACCTGTCCGCGTTGTAGGGGAGGGGGGGGGGGCGATCAACAAAACGGAACTCTTTCACTCCGAACACAAAAATAGACACACATAACGGTACCACGTCTCGTCATCCGGAACGTGAGGCAAGTCCGATGTTTTTGCATCTATCGGCATCCTGATTCTCTGTTGGTGGAATGCCATTGCCCTCGGTATGAGCACCAGGGTCTGACGTATACGACGTACATACCTGAGGCAGAATTTTGTGTCTCATTCGACGCTTGAACGACGTCTCGCGGAGCACGTCGCCGAGCGAGATGGTCTTTAGAAACCTGGAAAACGGTTTCGAGTTGTCATACGCTGCATCAAGCTGCGCCGTTTTCGTAACCATCGCATCTTCCAACGTCGTTCCAGGTACCAACTATCATATGATGGATATTTCGCGTCAATGAGGCCCGGTAAATGCAAGATGAATGGGAAATCGGTCACCCTGCCCAGTTTGATTAGCTTTTCAACGATCGGAGCGACGATAGCTTCGTTCGCTCCCGCAACACTGCCGTCCTTTTGAGTGTTTGTCCAGTCAGAGAAGACGCCAACGATTGCGGCTGTATCTCCCGGTGCCAACAGTGACGTCCACGAGTTCAGCATATCTCCCGTATCCCCAGAGTCCGAAAACGTGTAGGTGGCGAACTTGATGCGGTCGAATCGGATGCTCGGCGTCAAGCCGTATCTGGAGTATTGCCCGCTCGAGATGTCTTGAGCGAGCGTGTGCACGGCAGTGTTGAATACGCGGAACGTGATATCGAGTTCGCGGATACGCTTTGCAAATGTTCGTAATTGGTCGGAAAGAAAAAAGTATAGACAGCCGTAGATATCCTCGGGTTGTGCGCCGTATGCTTGCCCTGACTTGATGATCTCGTTGGAACTGTACACGCAAAGCGACGGCGTGAGTGAAGCAATGTTGAAAATAGATGCTTTCGACCTACTCCCAAGATGCAAGCGGATTCTCGACGTTATCCGCAAGCCAAGTACCACAAGGCGAAAACAAGGAGGCGTTGGGTGCCGTATAGTGGTCACTGACGGCGCCGAAAGGAAGCACAACCCCAGATCGCCAAAACGCCATAAATGCGAGGCTGTGACAAGGTTTCACCCCCATCAGCGCTCGATTTCTGGCGTCCAGTCGAACTGGCGTTGCATAGACACGCTCATACTCGTCTCGCGCTTGTGACGTTGACAGTGTGGGGCCTGCAGTATACAACAGACGGTCTGTTATCTCCTGAGGCACCAGACAAGCCAATTTCATGCGTCGACCCAGGTCGACAGAGAGAGGCTCTGTCTTGTCGGTGTGCTGTTGCAAAATCAACGCCAGTAAAGCGAGGACGCGAAGGCGGTACTCTTCTGGTAAGAAGAGAGAGTACCAAAAATGCAGTGCTATGTCGGCGGCGACCACTTCGTTGGGCATTGCACCGAGGATCAGAAGTAAAACGAGATTGCGCGAAACAATAGTCTTCGAAGTGTCGTTGAGCAGGATGTGGATACGGCCTGTATAGTCAGATCCCAGTGCGTTGACTGTGCGTACGACGTTGCGAAGATCTCCGGAAGCTAGACAAGGCGAAGCTTGAGAAGAAGGGAGGGTGGGGCGGAAGGGGTAACCCACCAACAAAAGCCAGAGAAAAATCTCTGGTCTTATCCTTTTCGTTGTTTTTGAGGTTGATAATATCCACTGCAGGTAGATTTCTAGATCTAGATTACGAACTGATCAGCTGGCGGAATAGTCTCTACAGAGGTCCAAAACGAACAGTGGTGCCGCCATCGATGTGGTTTCTTCACGTAGGGGAGGTGGTCTCGGGGAACATTGATCGTCATCTCGAGAGCCAGCAACTTGGCGAGCGCTCGGACCAGGGGGAACACCACAATCTACCTCTGATCAGCTTCCGATTGCACGCTGAGAGTACAAACGCACTTCGTTTATGAGCATTCCTGTGTTCTCTCTCGCATTTCTTCGAGACGTCATCATTGTATAAGTCATCGGGGACAAGCATTGGAACTCAGGCCTTACCTGTGAACAGTATGACACCAGTCTGCACCTACCACAAGGTAGCCTGACAGGATTTGGGCAGCGGTTTGCGCAAGGTAATGCCTCGAGGGGCGGGAACGTGAGCGGCATCAGGGTGTCCTCGATCGCATTGCCGAGGGCATCGCAATCAGACGCTGCAAATAAGCCCAGCGGATCATTTGATTTGAGGAAGGAAGCGAACACATGTTCCGCAGAGGATAAAGCTTTACTAGAATCAATCATGGTACGGTGAGCGGCAAGTGGGGATGTCCAAGTAGCCATTAAAATTGGTTTTTCTTAATCAATATCACCGACCATCACGGCAACACATGGCTAAGAGAAATCAGAAGACACGCCGTGTCCCCTATAGAACTCCTCACGGAATAAAACGTGTTTACGTTTTCTAGTGATGAACATCCTCTCATAGGGGTATTGGAAGTCTTGGCGTTGGTCCCCCCGCCCTAAGAATGGAAGCGTTCCATTGAGAAATCAGTTCATGGTTGTCAAGGCACCCCAAATGGTCCCCAAGAGTAACATAGAGGTAGCTGTACTGTATACGGCAGGAAATCGTCTCCTTGTACCTTAGAATCTATGTCTTGTTATGGCCGAACTCGACGTAACGTTCCAACCATGTTCGATTAATCAGTCGAGTCTGTGGTCGGAGGGAAGTGTCAGGGATTCGCCGAACTCTGAAAGAATGTGTTCGACGCACGTAACGATACCACGATTCATCATCGGCAAAGTCGGGAAGAGCGTCAGGCTTAGCATTAACAGCAGTCTTCAAGCGCTATCCAGGTTCAGCGTTTAGAGTCCAGCACGGGTATTTTAAAAGCTTCCATATCACGTACGTGTGGGATGATCTTGTGGACTGTCCTTAACTGTAGTTTGACATCGGCACCACCATGTGCCTTCCAAAACTTGGAAAATGCCATGGAAGTATCATAGAAGGCGTCAATATCATCCATAGCGAGATACACGGCCAACATTGGGTCCACCCCAGGACGAAGCTTGGGCAAGGTGAGTAACGATGGTCCCAATAAGGTGGACAACTTGGTAACATACCCGGTTGCTCCTCCTCATCAAATCCAATGTACCTTTGAGCGCCGACGGGCCAGCGTCCGCAACACGACCCTTTTCCGCATATGCCACCCAGTTCATGAAGTACCCAGTGAGTGCGGCATTGTCGGTTTTCGCGAGAAGTGGCCCCCATGCATTCATCACGTCTCGTATGCCAGCGTAATTTGGGTCCATGATGTTCGACACGTCAATACGGTCGAATCGGGTGGTGGGTGGAACATCACATGCAGCAAATTTGCCCTGGGAGATGTCCCGCGCCAGTGCGCAGGCTTCAGAGCTGAAAACATGGAACGAGATGCGGTGCTGACGTATGAGTCGGGCAAACGCTCGTAGTTGGTCTGACAGGAAAAAGTAAAGACACCCGTAGACATCTTCGGGTTGAGCGCCATGCGCCTTTCCTGCACAGAAGACCTTATCCATGCTAAGGGTAGTGTCACTGCTCAATCCTAATCTCTAATGGAAAGGAGACTTACTCCCAGGATTCGAGGGGGTCTGCGAAATCAGTTTGCAGCCAGATGCCGCTGGAGAAAAGAGAGGGGTTGGGCACATTGCAATGAGCATTGAGGGCTCCAAAAGGTAGGATGATGCCAAAACGCCGATACTCCAAGAACGCAAGACGATGCGAGGGTTTCAGCCCCATATACATTCGGTCTCGAAGATCGACACGAGAGGGCTCTTTCCTCACACGTTTATACTCGACTTGCGCTTGATCGGGAGTCATTACAGGTCCAACGTTCTCCATCAAAAGCCTCCGGACGTCAGAGGAGACTAGGCAAGTCAATGTCGAATGAGGACCTAAAGCAGCGACGATCGGGCCGGCAGAATTTCCATTCTTCAGAAGAGTTGACACCATGGTCAGAATACGGACGCGGTATTCCATGGGCATGAAAACAGAGTACCAGAAGTGCAGAGCTATATCTGCGGCGATAATTTCGTCTGGTATTGTTCCCAAGATCAAGAGTAAGGCGATGTTGCGGGATACGACATAGGGATTAAGATCATTGAGCAGGATGTTCAGTTTCCCGGAATAATCTGATCCAAGTGCATTGACTGTTGTGACAATGTTTCGAATATCACCCGAGGCTGCAAGGCTGTTAGATGGAGAGGAACACCTATATGCGCAAGTCACCCACCAGCGAACGCAAGCGACAAGTCTGTTTTCAGGTCCTTCTCGTTATTCGGTAGGTTGACAATGTCCATAGCAGGAACATTGCCCCAACTATCAGGATGTCAGCGTTCTGTAATATAAGCAGAAGCGAAAACAACAGACAGTGACATCCCAAGTGATAGCCTATCTTGGAATCGGTTTGCGAATTCTTCGGCTGTCGACATATTGGACTTGAGGAGAAAACTAGGATCACGACCCTCAGCAATCCAACCAGGTTTCCAGTTATTCGATCTGATACGGTCCTTGCAATCTTCTCACAGTTTAGGATGGTTTGGTCTCGCGGGTAGCTGACACTGACCTGGCTTATGGATGGTCCAGTGAGCCCTTTGACATTCCTGCGGACGCTATAAGTTAGCATCCAACAGTGCTCAGACAATACCGCATACCTTGGAACAGTAAGACACTAGCTTGCAGGAGCTACAGGTTAGTTTGCCTGGCTTTTCGCAAACGTCATGTTTCTCTACATTGACGTTGGCACACGGGAGTACGTCCAACGGTGGAAACTTGGGGCTTTGATTCACTACGCTGTCGATCATTCCCTGCCAGCCTCCTGTAAACATCGAATAGAGTCCTCCGAGGAAGGATGGACCAGAATCATCAGGGGGGAGAATGCGGAGATCAGAATTCATCAATTGATACTGAGTGAAGAGATGGGGTCAGAAAGCAAAGTTGACCGACAAAGATCGATTGAATGCCCCCGTCTCTTATACCTATGCCTCGCCTCCAACATGCGGCATGAAATCTTCGTCACGCAGCCATCCTAGGAGGTAGAAGGATCTACCCCCTCTACTTTTGGTATCCCTCGCCGGCGCTATAGTGCTCTCGGCGCAAAGAGGCGTCATGGGACCACTTATAGCAATCCGCTTTGTTCCTACAAGAATTTTGTTCAACTGAAACTTAGATGTGGAAGAGCGCGGCGGACTGCGCCAAGGAAGACAGGAATCTAGAACCTGTTCACACCGAACAGGGCCCCGCGGTGCACGCAATGTGTCGGCATCAGGTAATAGATTCAGACGCGTCAAGGAACGATGACCAGTGCTTGTGTGGTGAAAAAAGCCTGGAGAGTTGATGATCGTGGTGAGGAAATGGCGTTGACGAACTAGTTCGAGTTGTTTTGAGCCGAATGTCATTTTCGGCTAATCATGAAGCGAGTCACTGGTTTCGCTCGCCGATCTAGTCAGACAAATCGTCGACTCCGGTCCATCACATACTGATACCATCTATCAAACCTCGAGATCTCGATTCTGTATCAAAGACGTATAATGGTCACAGCCGTTGCTGTTGGAAGCAAAACCCTGGGACTCGCGGTCCCACCGTTCACCCAACATGCCATCTCCGTTTCTCTTCCAACTTGGGGGGATAATGTCGGTTATGAAGAAGGAGAAAAACGCGTTGTGGATTCGATGGTTTCGGGATATCCCCGCTTCTTCATACATCTAAGTATCCAAAAGGTACGTAACGCTGTATCACCGAGCGTCGTTTGATTGGTCCTCATTCCGTTCAGCTCGCATGTATCTGTGAACAAAAGTTCGGAGTGAACGGGGAGAAGTGTCTGTTATGTCCCTCCAAAAGAATTGCAGACCAATGCCGAACTTTCATACTTAACCGGGCCGCACTTGTGGGAACTTCCACACACGTCAGACTTGTCCAGTACTTTATCTGTCCTGAGGACTCTTCCGCACAGACGCGTCAGTGTGCCGAGTTACACATCGCGCTCTTTCCTGCGGACATCTTCCCTATCGCAAAACAATTTTGGCAACACACTGGCCTGGGCATCTCCTCTCGGTTTGCAGAGCATTGCCTCTCCCTTTGGCCCGGCCAAGACAAGCAAAACCCACAATCATCCGCATCCCCACCGGGCTCGCCGATATTATCTCCTCCGCCTTTTAGAGCTTCCAACAAGTATTATTCAGTCAAGCAGCCGGCGCCTTGGATACCATCGGGAGAAGCCAGCAAGCCACCGAGTACCACCATACATTCAGACGCGTTGAGCCAGGACCAACGCACGTACCTCGAAGAACGATATGGGCGTAACCTGCCTCTTAGTGCTGCCGCATTCGCAAAACGCGCCCTTCGCAGGCGTATAGCTGGGGTTCTTATAAGGGACAACTTCCAAGACGGTCCGCAAGGACCTTGCGCTGGTGCACAGGACGTCGAGATTGGACCGAGCAATAGAGGTGTTCAGGATGTCAGCGAAGATGACGTGTTTCTTTACCCTACAGGAATGTCCGCGATTTGGAATGTCCACCAGCTCTGCCTCCGAGCGCGGCCTCCTGCCAAGAGCGTTTGTTTCGGGTAAGCTTGCTTCTTTCGTAAGGCTAGTTGCTAAGGCTTTCTGACCCATAGATTTCCGTACACCGATACCCTCAAAGTTCTAGAGAAATGGGGACCAGGAGCCCATTTTTTCGGTCATGGACTTGACTCGGACATCGATACCCTGGAAACTCTCCTCGCCGAAGAATCCAGTCGAGATCCAACGAAGCCTCCAATTATTGCCCTCTTTACCGAGTTTCCGTCGAACCCGCTTCTACGCTCAGCAGATATCCTCCGCCTTAGAGCGTTGGCGGATAAACACGACTTTTTGTTGGTCGTTGACGACACTATCGGGAACTTCGTCAACGTCGAGGTACTACCATACGTAGATATTGTCGCTACGAGCCTGTCCAAGATCTTCAGTGGTGACGGGAATGTCATGGGTGGGAGGTACGTTGAACCTCGATGTTCTGACATGACTTACAACTCATCTATACGTTCAGCATCGTCCTCAATCCGAGAGGACGACATTATGCAACTTTGAAAAGTCATATGGCCACCTATGAAGATACGTACTTTGATGAAGATGTTCTCTTCATGGAACGCAATTCGCGTGACTTTGCTCATCGAGTTCGAATTATCGACGAAAACACTCAAGCCGTCTGTGCGTTCCTGCGATCACGGTCCACTGCTGAGGGCGTACCGTTCGCTATCATAAAAGAGGTCTTTTACCCAAAGTACACGACTCCAACCAACTACCTACGATGTAAACTCCCCGAAGGCGGGTATGGTGGACTGTTCTCCCTCACATTCACATCCTTGGCCGCGTCGAAGGCCTTCTTTGATGCCCTACCCTGTGCGAAAGGCCCGAGTCTCGGAACCAATTTCACTCTGGCTTGCCCATATACGATCCTTGCTCACTACACTGAGCTCGAATGGGCAGCACAATATGGGGTTGAAGAGGGATTAGTGCGGATCAGCGTAGGCATGGAAGATAAGAACTCGCTTCTGCGCTCATTTGATATAGCCTTGAAAGCCGCGGAATCTGCCAAGTAGGGTACTCTCCCTCTAGGACGAAAGACCTCCCTTCTTCCTACTTGCAGTGATCTGTGCGCTAATGTACGAAGAGTGTATGATGATTCCACTGTATTACCCATGGCAATTGCACGAGTGATCAGACCTAGGATTCAACTCCTCTGCCACACCGGTCATTACTATATGTCGATCGATAGGATGCAATCTCATGTAGAATCCTAAAGCGACTTCCCAGTCGATGAAGTATTTGCTTCACCGGGCTGGGCACATCGCATGCTCTTTGATCATGAGTTGATGAGAATACAAGGTTTAAACGTTTATCGTTTATGTTCCTATAGCACGCGGTCTCTGGCTCGCACATGCTGCATAGCACGGTGTTCCAAAAAAAAGCACCTGTTACCTCTCGCCTGACATATCCGCCGGGCCAGTGATGGAGCACTTCTAACAGTCGAAGTCCAACTCCCCAAATGTGCGCCCACCTCTCCCCCAATGGACATTAGGCAAGGGAACAATGGAGATAGCTCGTTGGCCAGGGCTGAAGTAGTTCAAACGTGACTGGCTCATCAGAACGTTTGGTGCGGAAGGCGTTGGCTGATACGGATTATAAGCTCGGCTCCAAGCTGCCGCTTGATCGTAAAAAAAGAGAACACCCGGTTCTGCAGTATGATACCCCCAGTGCCCTGAACGGTAACGATAACCGTACACAGCCTCGTCATTCGCCAATCATTCAGATCGGGGTTCCCGAGAGGACATTGCCAACAGTTCTTGTGAATGTGAACCTTGTTTTACGAGTGGCATCTTGCCTCGCTTTGGATCCGGCACACAGGTAGTAAGTACGACGCCCACCTCTGTAGGCTGATCACATTCAATATACCCCACTTTATGATAAAGACGACTTCGCGGCAAGTGCCCCCTTTCGCTGACTGAGAATGTGGGGTTCGTTGAAGAGTGGGTAACGTGGGGAAGTCTCATCAAACACGTGCGAAACCGTGTAGAGCGAAAATCGCGGCGTCCATGGGATTTATCAGTGAACTCTAATTAGTAGTCGACGAGATTAAGCATACATACGGCCAGGTACATCCGATACTCTTTGTCGGTGTGAATCATGGCTATCTATCACAGCAAGCACTCGTGATTACATCGAACTTGCACATGGTCGACCAGATAAGGAATCTGATTTATTCACGGAGTACGCCAAATGATATACACAAAGCAAACACAAAGCAGGGTTTTTTAACGATATTTCAATTTGCGATAAATCGCCGCATAAACCAGTTCTTTCAACCAGTCAAACTTCAGAGGGAGAAGGGCAGAACGTGATGGTGTACACAGCGTTAAGGTCAGAGGCGCAGGTCCAGAGTGCTGTGCCGCTCGATTCGTCATAGGCGTAGCAGTACGAGTTCGGGCAGTTGTCCTCTGTCATACAGCCATGTTGTTAGAAAAAACACATCCTGGTGTCGATATCGAACATATACGCACTGAAGTAGCTGTAGTACTCAACGCCCGAGGAAGGGCATGTTTGAGATGTGTCGTATTGGCCGGTACAGCAGTTGGGCGAGTTGGCTACAGAGGTGCGAGTAAGGAAATCTCTCGCTGAAGGTGTGATCACTCACTTGGATCGCCGTCTAGGTTGGCGTCGCAAGCACTCTTGCATCCAACGGGGAAGCCAGTCGAGTCAAAGGGACCAATAAGGGGTGCAGGACCTAAGTACCGCATCAATGATTTTTTGATTAAGGACAGACAAATCAGTACGAACAGTCTGGGCCGAGATCGACTGGGCAGTCTGCAATACCGCAATTAACAGCGTTCGTGATAGCGAGGGGCAAGTTGTATCCGTCGACGAGGGAAACTAAGACCAACAATCAGACAAGAACTCGCTGTGTCTGAGTGTACGAACCATCGTAGTAGTCGACACCATTAGCACCGAGCGTGAACTCCGCCAATGAGGCAGGAGGAACACCCTGCATTCACAGATGATTCATGAGATTCACAAGAGACAATAACGACACATACAGGGGAAGTACACTCCAAACCACCATTGCAACCTCCGTCAATGCAGGAGTTTGGACCGGGGTTGACGCTGAAGTCGCAGTCACGACGACCCTGGAGGAGACGCATGAGATTGATGGCGTTCCCGCCCTCTACTAACGTACCCAGATTCTGCCAGCAGTCCAGTCACTCGGGACCTGGAAAGATCAATTTCATTAAATACGTGCTGTATGGCGGAGAGGTGAGAAAAATGTGGGCCATACTTGGAATGTCACGGAGGTGTATGCTGCAGCTTCCCATCTTCAGAGACGGTTAGTATGCATGGAAACTCGAGAAAGGGGACACGTACCCAGTAGAATAGTTAGGAACGGTTCCCGTTCCCGTGTACATCGCCGGCCTTGAGAGCTTGTTGGTAGCAACTCAGTCGCTCATAGGGGCATGCTTACCATACAGTGAAAGGGCAGCCATTGTACACGATAAGAGTGCGTTGCGCCAAAGCCCCAGACACAAGAGCGAGAGATGAAATTAGAGTCAGTTTCATCGTGTTAGAGCGGGTAAGAAAGAGTTGAAGAGTCAGATCCTCTTGCTGCAGAACTCGGTCAAGATAGCTGCTTTTATACCTTGCAGGTCACCTGGGAGAAAATATGGTCAGGTGCAGGAACATCTTTCAGCACTGCTCTACATCTTGATAAAAGTTCTGTGCCGCTTCACAAGCTCGACTGCGAGCCATACTTACCCGTACGAGAGCCATGTGCCCCCGCCGCCAGTGGGCGTCACGTAATACCCACTGATCTGTTCCACATCCTCACGTGGACATGCGACCATAAGGCCACGCCCACTAGTTTGGCTGCATTGATGTTGCTAAGTGCATGAAAGCTTGGTGACTTCGCCAGTATATGTATACGAGCAATAGACGATCTTGCATGCCTACCAACTGGCACTCCATCTCAAGCGGGTTCGTTAATTGGAATGTGCCCGCTGACTCGCCGTAACGGTCCCAGATCTTCGTCCTGCAATGATATTGACCGAACCCTTCCACAGGCAAGGCACGAACTACGAACTACGAACAAAGTCACACGCATCAGGATGACACTCCGGAGATCCGGGTCGGAACGTTATACCTTCCACCCTCATACAATCGTTGGCGACTTAAAACGGGTACCTGATATTCAGTTAAGCGTCTGATTGCCGAGTCCCGACGGGCATCATGTATCAGGTGTGGACTCACCAGGTGTGAGTGTGGGGGTTATGTCCACGCACCGCCGGGATCTCGACTAGGAAATCTCTGAGGCCGTGAGAGAACTCGAAGAGAATGCTAAAATAGAGGGACTATCGAGAACCAATGAACAGACTTCTGGTCACAGCGCGGGGAACTGTGACCGAGGAGCACCTTCATCCGAGATAAGGCAGTGAACGATACAATACCCAGAGTAATATCTGATTCATCGCCTGATGAATGGGGAGATGTACAAGAAATTTTGGCCGCGGACGACGATTTTAGCTTCCCAGAACCGGGACACGGGCCCGATACCCATTGATGAGGTTTCACACGGCGCGGAACCGTCTTCACCAAAAGGTACTTGACAGCCTTTTTGGACTAGTCCCCAAAGATGGGGAAAGCAATCAAGACATCCACATGCTCCACGCTGTGGTCGTCGCGAGTGAAGTCCAAGAATACGCAACACCTTGGCGGCCCCGGACCAACCCTGACGAAGAACGCACCCCCGAATAAAAGGGCCACGACGAAGAATATCGTGGTGTCATTATAGGGCTCCTCACGATTGGCAACAGGCATTCCATCCTCCTCTTGCCAATACCCGGGCCCCAGGAAGCCAAAATCGACAAGTCCTGCGGATAATTCAACGTCAGGGACTGCAACACAAACCTAAGGCACTGGCACTCCAATCACCGATTTTTATTAGTCTAGGAACAGAACGACTGTCTTCTAATCTCGAAGTTTCAAGGTCTGATTTGGGGAAACTACTAGTTTTTGTGGTGTTGTAGTACTTACGAACGTTGGTCACAGTGGTGTGACATATTGAGCTCACATGTCACACATATACAGCAAGTTCGGAACTGTAGTACAACAAGTTGACTCGGCACCGGCTCCGGTTCGCCTATATATGTGACCTAAATGAGTTCATGTGTAGGGTCCGACTTACTAAACATGCCGCCTTTTTTTTTCTCGCAGTGCCGCTGGAATCGGAGTCCTCGGGTCAGATGAGTAATCTGAAGCAGAAAGGGGCTCTTGTGCAGCTGTTTGCGAGACCGTCCATCACCCACCCGATGTTGCACACTAGCATGTCCATCTCTCAAACATGGCTTGTCACTGGGTGAGTTTTTGTGATGAAGTTTCACTAACCGCCTACCAACGGTGCACGGTATAGTGCGTCCCGCGGAATCGGGCTCAGTATTGTCCAACATCTGCTTCGTTCGCCAGAGAATGTAGTTTTTGCCGCTTGCCGGAATCCCTCTTCGGCCGTGGAGCTCAATGCTCTAGGAAAAGCCCCTGAAACCTCGGGAAAGCTTCACGTCGTGCAGATGGACGTAACTGTTGAAGCTTCTATATCTCGTACAAAGGCCGAGGTCGAAAGCATCCTCGGAGATGCTGGTCTAGACTATCTCATCAACAACGCTGGCATAGTAAGCACTCGTGCATTGGCGATTCGATCAGCTAACACGTTCAAAGGCTTTCAAAAACGATACACCATCGACTCTAGATCCGAAGGATCTTACTGCGACTATAATGGCGAATGTTGCCGGTCCTACTCTCGTCACCAGGATTTTTATACCTCTGATTGAAAGAGGCAATCGCAAAGTCGTTGCAAACATGTCGTCTTCATTAGCTAGTATAGGCATCGACTACGGTGTGCAGCACTCATCTTATAGTATCTCGAAGGCAGCCCTCAATATGCTGGTATGCAAGAGTGAACTACCGCCTCTCGTAGCTAAATTTGTTGCTGCCCAGACTTATAAACAAGCAAAGGAGCGTCCCGACCTGATACCATTCCTTGTTGATCCGGGTTGGGTGAAGACAGGTAAAGTGATATTAAGCAGGATCCAGCACCTGCTTATTTGGATCCCCAGATATGGGCGGAGATAATGCCAAGCTCGAGCCTCATGAAAGCGCAGTTGGGATAGTTAACATCGTGTCGAACGCCAATCAATCCTACGCTGGGTGCTTCGTTAATTACAAAGGAGAGACATTGCCTTGGTAATGAGTATGGGAATGTGACTCGGTACTTTTCATCCTCTGTTATACTGTATGTTTTCCCTGAAAATTTGAACTATCTGTCAGCCTCAGAAATTTGACCCTCCTTCCGAGAGGCCCTCACCAATGCCTATTTCTACGCAGCATAGAATTGACCTCCTTCCATGACCCCTGGAGCAGCTGTGTACTGTAATCGCTGTCTCTTGGCAGATTTCGCGTGAACTGCGCATCCACATATAACACATTCGGAAAATGTTCAAACAGAAACTCCGCCACCAAACCAAACATTAGGGAGTTTTGCAACTGGAGAAGTTGGACAGCACTATTGCGAATGACAGTTCCTGCCTCTACAGGAACTTTTGTGGCATCAAGAGATGAAGAAAGCCTGCGCAGTTTTGGACAAGATGTGAGGAGTGACAATAACCCATTCAAGGTTACAGACTTCGTCACTGGCCTACGGTACTCCCCGGACAATCCAGATGTAAGACTTCGAGCAAAGGCCAACTCCGAGCCAAGTTCGCCAGATCGTCATCGTCAAGACAGGCCTGGTCACCCACACCAACCACCAGTTCTCTGAGAGATGTAAAGGAACCGAGAGGAGAGAATGTGTCATACGAGAAACAATGGTTCAGGGGCCGTTCACTGGCGGGGGCATTCAAAAAGGGAGATACAGATAATGGGCGAGGGGTTTCTCGACGGAGGATGAAGTTGAATAACCAGAGGTTATCCGTGTGCGGAAGCTTAAGGGTAATCAACCTGGTGAAGAAGGCGGACACAGATTCGGGGGTGGGTTGATCGTGGAGATAGAGCTCCAGGGTGTGGAATGTCTGATTGAGATTCCGCAACAGCCAAGTGACGAGATGGAAATCCCATGTCATAAAACGTATCTTCTGAACACTGTGGAATGGTGCCTCCATAGCTAAAAAGTAAATTTCATGTGGTTGTATGATCTGAGGATCAAGGGTTAAGGAAAGTGTCTTGAGTGTTGAAAGGGAGGCTAGATGTCTCACGGACGCGCCGTCTATTGGAGCAAAAAGTTCAAGGCACTCGAGGGATGTATAGTTGCAAATAGACCAGGAAAGAACATGTGCGACGGCAACAGGTACCCGACGTGGGCCTTCACCAAAGCTAAACTTGATGGACTTTAAATCGGGACAGAGTCGAGAGAATGTATCGAAAAATGACGCCAGTGAACCTTCCTGTTTCTCCCCAGGTAAGTTAACATCCAAGGAAGTAAGTTTTGGGCAGAGTAATCCTCTGATGTATATGAGTGGAACACTACGGCCACCAAGCCGAGTCTGATCGCAATAATCCCAGCTCAGCCTCCTTAAATTTGGCAGGATGAAAGAAGGCTCAGAGCTTATGAGTTGCCAGAAAGGTTCGGGAAGGATGTCCCATGTTCGGGATAGGAGTCTGAGAGTCAATCCCCAGATACGATGAGAGTACCGATCAATGATAGCACCTTGAGCAGGAGATGGAGGTCTGTTGGGATCAGAAGTCAATCGATCGTACTAAATCGAGTGGGGAGTTGGTTACCTCTTGCAACAGTAACTGACCACGACATCGAAAGAGAGGCGCGAGTGAGTCCAATTGCCACCAAAGAGTATCAAGGGAAGGCTCTGAGAACGCGCGTCAAGTTCGAGCCAACGCAGCGAGCGCTCGCCGTTCCTCTCTACCAGGAACTGGCTCATCATAATCCGCGGGTGTAGTGAGACAATCTAAAATGCATCTAAACAACTCTGGTACGAACAATGAGTTCGTGACAGCCATCGGGACTGAGAAATTAGAATCATCATGCATTCATGGAACAAAGCTACGAATGCCATCAACTGAGTACATAATACATATTATTTGCTTTTACATTGGTCAACCACCGCCACACATGTTAGTAGTGAGACTCTGCTTTGTCACAACATTTACGAGGCGCGTAAGGAAAAACATTACTGACCGGTCGACCTCAATCAAGGAGACACCTTATACACATGCAGTCCAGGACATGACACGGATATTCGTTCATGTCCTGGGCTGCACGGTAGGCAGTCATGACAGATGCAAGAGAAAGGGTTGTCCTCACGAAGAGAACTACAAAAAAAAAGCATCCATGATAGCCCGAGAGTAGTCTGAATCGACTTTCCCAGTCAACGAGGACCGGAAACCACGAAGTAGACTAAAGGATGGACGTCCCTCGCCAAAGTGACAAGTTGGCTCATCTCCTCGTACGGCATACTACAACTTTGCCAGTACAAAGAACAACGTGGCCTTAATTGATGGCTATTTCATCTGTCTGTGCATCAGTGGACAACACTAACACTAGGAAATGCAAGTGATGTGTTCTCACTATGGGGTTGGGTTCTCCATGTCATGGGGCCCGAGATTTTATGCCCTGTAGCAGCTTGATACGATGCAACACACCAACACAGGCTGCCCCCCCTTTATATCGGTTTAACCGATCACCAATCAATATGTACTAGGTTACCCGTCTTTTTTACCGTGGTAACGTACGCCCACGAATTGCGTCCAGGGGACACTGTCGCCGCGATAGAGAGCACCAATTTGCGTACACTGGAAGGGACCGCTCACCCAGTCATCGCGATGGTTTCCAAAGTTGACCATTGCGCAATGGCAACTGCGTTTCTGGTACGTCGCTTAGCCCATTAGGACTGGTCCCAGCTAGGGACGATCAAAGGATGATTGTAATGCTCAGACCTCCCCGCTCAGAAGGACAGACACATACGAAATGCGTCTTGTGCGTGCTGAGCCTCGTAGCCTTCGAAATATCATGGGTTTGTAAGTGAAAGAAAGATAGGGACAGCGCAGTTTTCTATATGTCAGAAGCGGAGTTGCGGCATTTAAAATTATCAGGGGCTCGGGATCCCACAAGGATGAAAGTTTGTAGCCTGTAACCGTACCGCGAAGTGGCATGTCTGCAGATCCCAAGCAAGTCTCTTCTGGTCGTAATGTCACGGGAGCCAGGGCCAAAGAAACCGTCTTGAGCGTGGAAGCACGTAATATGGCAGGTGTTTCGATGCAACATCGTCTATGGGAGGAGGAGCAAAGCTCGACACACCGCCACTTTGCACGGCTACAGATAGTTCGGGAACCTGTGTGGCAGTTATAAGCACCTACCGCCGACTCCCCCAAAAGGGGTCGAACTATAAGAAAAAGATTCCAGATTCGGACAGGAGCGAGGATAGTTTCTCTGAAATAATTGAAACGTCGAGTCACATCTGGGACAAGCCAATGTACCTTCCAGTGTGGGGGTAAGCAATAGTCATATGATCACACATATGATTTACGATTAGGCCATTCGACTTCGTTATGCTACAGCGAAGTTGAAGGGGAATCGTATCCATCTGCCCGACCCTGAGGCCTGAGAGGATGTCGATGTCTTAGATTCCTACCCTGCAAATTTTTGTGGCAGGGATAGTGATTCGGTTCTAAAGGTATGTTCCTGGATACGAGGGAAGTATCGACTGATAACAAGCCATTCGAGCCTAGGGTGATGGAGAGGACGGTTAACGCTATGATCTAGATGGTCTGGGAAAGGTGATTCAGCGTCGGACAACCGCGACCTCGACCCTGGTGGCTTCATCCACAACATTGGCGAAACACGACAGGCGGGAGTGCGTTCAAACATCACCAAGGTCCAAAGATGTCAGTGGTCGGCGAGGGAAGGCTGAGAACTGCCGTATTCAGACATTGATGTTTGAGCATACTAGCCGCGGCGCGGCAGTGAGCAACCTTCGTCGTTCCCCATTTCTAGGGGGGAGTAATATAGCATCGAAGACATGCACGCCCGGTAAGGACGCAACGGAATATAGTAACGCGCCACGCTTTCCTCAAGTACTCACCGGCCGTACGTGGCACCTGTGCGACGGGCGTCATATATCATGGATGGTAATGGATTTGCGCTATGGAACGACAACGGGATACGTCTAATCACACTGGGCAGCAGATCCAGGAAGAACACCTCAAGTCCCACCAATAGCAAAACACAATAGCCATGCCTCTTTGCAAAGATAAATAGTACTTTCGTCTACCCGAAGCCAAAAACAAGAAAATGCCAGCACAAAACTCGAATCCTAGCACGCGATGATCGCTACGTACTACAGCTCGTCATGTAAAGACCCAGACCCTTCCTTCGCCAACTCTGAATCGCCGCCCAAGGGCGTCCCAGGTTGGACATTACTCCCAGCCAACACGTTCGAATCTGCCGTCGCCACGCTCGCATGGATCTTACCCTCGGCA
Source organism: Boletus subgraveolens (assembly GCA_038092555.1). NCBI lineage: Eukaryota > Fungi > Basidiomycota > Agaricomycetes > Boletales > Boletaceae > Boletus > Boletus subgraveolens. Next base: position 10,364 of record JBBPQP010000333.1, on the reverse strand, counting down.
GCCAATCGTCGCACGAACTGAGCAATTTCGTTGTCGAACTCCTCCCATTCGGGAATCTGACGCGCTCGGGACAGCTTGGGTTCTTTCTGTGCTCCGAGTGGATTCAGTGAGTGGAATGATAGGGACGAGGTTCACTGGGACGACGAACCGTGAGAGGGTTTTGACACAAGTCGATCGTCTTTGCACGATGGAGTCTGTCTTTGCTGCCTGTGGTTGGTTAGGTAGATTTTCAGTACCGTATTGAACTTGTGAATCGAAAAGCCGACATACACCATGTCTCGCACTGGGTGACCATCGTCAGCATCCTATTCTCGTTGACAGGAGGATTATGCTTACCCATAGCCAATCTTCGTGCAAGGAGTACTGTTCATACATCAGCAGTTGTCTGTTTCACAAACAAGCTTGACTTACGATCGGAACTTGTGCCTGCAAATTATTGGGAAGATCTTGATTCACAACATCAATCAGCTCCTCTCAATACTACGATCACGCAGCGAACCTTGGTCCAAGTTTGCTAGCGAATTAGGATCTTGGGACAACATTTGGTACGTTCCTCGGAGAAGATCCTATGACGATGGTGAGCGTAAGAACCTCATCGTTGTTGTCGTGTGCTCACCCCAGCAGCCATCTGCAACCAACTGTTAAGAAATGCAAGCGGAATTCGTATAAACGGGGGGAACTTACCTGACGGAAGCGGACGAGATCTACAACGTATAGTGCGCTTGGGGAAACGTGAGGATGAACACAAAGTAGACCACGATAAAACATACCTGATGTGATACGGCCTACCATTCAGGAAATCATGCCAATATCCTGTTTTCCAGAAACGGAACCCTTCCATGTCATAATTATCATCCCCCATCGGCGTGTAGCCGTATGGTGCTCCATGAAGATCCAGATCAACCAGTTCTTGCAAGTCTGCTCGCACGATCTGATCAGCATCGACAAAGATAACCTTTTTGAGGTCCATCGGGAAAAGGACATCAAGGAAGAGAATTTTGTAAGCCCATATGATGCGCTGCTTCTCCTTTTGTGCCCTTAGCCAAGACGGCCATTTGTAAGTCACCAACTCATACTGGAAACCATATTCTTCCGCCATGTGTGGGATGAATTCCTGAACGGGCGAGTCAACACATGAGGCAGAAGGCTGTCGAGACACGCACAAGGAAGGATGGAGAAAGGAAGTTCTCGATGAACCAAAACTTGACGCTGCTGTTGGTGTTACGCAGCACACTCAAGATCATGATCGAAGCAAAACGCTGTGGTAAACCCGCTAAGAAACGCAGCCGCTAGAGGTGAAAGGGGTCATACCTCATACAACAGGCCAGAGGCCACAGTAAATATATTGATGTCGGCCTGACCATCGCCTTGTTTCTGGATCGCCTTTGTCTTTCCGTCGTCCACTTTTGGCTTCAAGAGCGAGGTCATCCTGGTACAGAAGTGAGCACAAGAATGAACGACGATCTTGCGATACTTACTTGGACACCCAATTTTCTATTATGTTCCCTGAGCCCTCCTCGGGTGCAGTCCGCAAATCGAGGACGTCCAATCTCTCCGCACCAGGTTTCCGAGCCAGCCGAGGATACAGAGTAAGTCCATCAAAGCTCATCACCGTTAGTTCATCACCAGCTTCAGTTACCGATGGACTATTCCATCCCTCACTCCCGACGCTCTCCAGTTCATAAATATCTCTCCCGCGACCCTCCCTTATCTCGAGCTGGAACGTCCCTGGGCGCGCCTTGAATTGTAAGTACCCCAAGTTGGCCACGACCTGTGTGTCATCGATGGTCGACCCATCCTTGGTGCTGATAAGTTGGAGTTGGACACCTCTAGGCGGGCTGACGGTCTTCAGCTCGCGTGCGTGTCCTTCCACGACGAGGTAATCCAGTGCAAAGAGTGCTTGGATGCCTTGAGACTGGTCTTCAGGGGAAAGTTTACCAAGCTGAATATTGTCGAGATCGTAGAGGGCTTCACGTGGGCGGACGAGCCAGGATGGTGGAACGTCCATGCCTAAGGTGTAAATTGGTTCCAAGGGGAGCCCACTGAATGTTATCTGTGCAGGAATTTCTTGTCTACAGAATAATCAAGGCCAGAAAGTTGAGTTTGAAGGAAGACCCTTACCCGTTTGCGTCATACGTGAGTTGTGGGATGACGTTATAACGATAGAATCTTTTGAGTGGTATCTACATTCCACGGGCCGCTCGGAAAGGGCTTTGTTACCAAAATAGCAGCTTCGTACCTCGGTGTGTTGGGTGGGATTGAAGTAGATTTCAATATAGATATCGGGGAAGAGCTCAGAGGACCGCTAGAGAACGATCAGCACCTGCTATGCGAAAGAACGGCAATTCAGGGGCTTACTGCTAATATCGTCGACCACCGCTGAGCAGTTTCGCTCAAGGGGTCCACCAACACCGCGATGTGACTCTGGGCCAAAAGGGGGTCACCAACGGAAAGTTTACTGCAAATGAGACATAAACAAAAAGTCAGAAATGTGGGTCGGAAGAACTCACACATAGTTGCTCGAAAGCAGTCGATAATTCCGCGTGCGTGGTTTGGGTGCAGAATCGAAAAGGCCCGCTTCAGAAGGGTCAGGTTGCTGATCAGCATAAATGATGGAAGACGCCATCGAAATCAAGTCTGCGTGCTTGGATCTAATCGCGTGTCATGCGTACGTCCCTCAATTCGGTTCTGCAACTGACAGAACAACAGGACTTACGCGTCAACGGCACCGTCTCCGCCAAGAATCTCCTTGATCGCATCGGCTACTCGACCAACACGTTGCTTGATTTCAAAGTGTTCCAGCATCTCGAAATCTTCGGCAACGAATTCGGAATTCGCGTCAAAGGGTCCAACAAGCTGTTTCATGAAGGTGTGAACAAGGCTCGGCGCGTACAACGGCTAACGGAGTGACGCACTCGTCCGTTAATCAAGACAGCTCTCTGCCCAGGTTGAAGTCCGAGCTGCCGAGTGACTAGACGACTCGCTTGTAGCAAGCGGGTGATGTCTGCAGAAGTAGGTTCCTCTCCGGTCAGGGTGAAAGCTTGTTGTGCTCCGGGTGCGTGGTGTTTGTCGGATCCGTTGGCCAACGCCTCCAAGATGCGCGAAGGGGGAACATCACTGAGGCTACCTGCACGTAAAAGGGTGGAGATCAACGTGGAAACAGTTCCAGTGGTCTTTGCCTCGGGATTAGGGATAAAGGTTACCCGGGTTCTGGACGAGTGCATCTATACCAGCAATGTAACGATAAACATCAAACTCGATCACAAGATGAAGCACGACTACCATAAATTTCAAAGATTCTTTTGCCAGTTCAAGGCCTTCAGGGGAATCAAAGTCGGCAATCACGTATGCCGATACCGCGAGATCATCACTCTGACCTGCTCTCCGTGAAGGTAGTGAAGCGAAATACAGAGAATGGTACGTACTTGGGACGACGAAGGAATCACCCATTGTCTGAAAACCAGCCTTAGAGAACACGTCGGGTAAATTGAACATTTGCAAACTGCTCCCATCGAGTGCATGGCCGCGACCAGAGGGATTATTGACAAAGATGTACGGATTCCGACGGGGAAGGGTTGAAGGAAGGTCATAGAAAAACGTTGATATCAAGGGAATATCGTCATCTGTGATCTCGCCAGTGTATACCTTAGGAAGGATCAGCGACAACACATGGGTCAATATACGTCGCACATGCCATCTCCTGAAGAATCTGTAACTGCGCTGTAATTTCGCTAGACATTTGTTGGAACATGTTCTGCAATCCGAGCTTCATTGAGGTTCTAGATTGGGGGGGTATGTCACTTACATCACTGATGGCGAAATATCTTCCATTGACAAAAGCGTGGCCCTTCCCGGAGGCAGCCTGAACCGCTATACCTAAGCGTCGGCCGTATTTTTGTGATCGAGTGATGATGTCCTCTCCCGTTGCCTCATCGATGATTGGAATGTTTCCTCGTGCAACCTCGGAAAAGTTATCTTCAGCACCAAGTAAATGGAATACTTCCTGTACAATTTGCCACGATAGACCTGTCAGTCTACGCTCTGCATGAGCACGTGAGATCTATGACGAGTCATTAGAATTGTGGTAACGAAGGACTGGGATCTAAGTACCCCTTGAACGAATGCTGTCATCTGATCGCGTCCATACTTATTGTTAATGTAATACACGAGGCGAGCCATATTAAGACCTGATCAAGAGTGTGAATACTGACTGTAGAGAATGCGTTTATGGACTCACTGTCGCCATCGCCTTCAGGAACAAAGCCCCATCTGACCGGGAATCCTCGAGGCACAAATTGTTCAGATAGGCTGCCGAGGAGCGACAGAGATCGTGTCTGTGATAGATCAACGACGAAAATCACATTGACTAGGTTCTGCCGAATCCTAAGCATAGGTGAAAAAAGTGACATGGTGTGGACGCGGAGAAGCTGTGAATGGATCAGAAGTGCAGATCAATCGGGAAAAAGCAATACGGACAGCTTGCAAAGATGGGTTAGAATTGACGTAGCGAGCATCTGCAGCTAAATCATTCCAATATAATATAACACCTCCACCTTCTTGTCTATCACTCGCATCAACGAGCCCTTCGAGATACTCGGCATATTTTGGGGAAAGTGAAAAGGTTTTCTTGTCTTCGACGACAGCATCGCCCTCATCCATCCGGGCTTGGGCAGCGAAAGCCTTCGCAGATCTACGCGCGGACGGCGTTTTAGGCACCGAGGAACCAGATTGCTGGGATGTCGAGTGAACAGGATGCATGAGAAGCTCAATCGCCTGCTCTGTTGTCAAACCTAAATCAACAAGAGACTTGACAAGAGTGCGTTCACGTTGCAGAGTGCGCAAGAGCCTAAGTGCGCGATTTCAGCCGGCAAAGTCAACAGGGGGTAAGGTAATACTCACCCGAAGATGCCCGCCGCGCTGCCCTCGTTCTCGTTAATAACCCGTCCGTTGGCCCAAGCCATGTTCACACCCTGGGTTGCCTTTGCCCAGTTATCGTAAACTTCGTCTGTCACCTCCTCGGATACTTGAATTTTGCGGGCGAGCGACGTTGCGTAGAGCGGGAATGAATTCGTGAGTGTTTGAAAAAGTTCCACGTCGGAGAGTGGTACGGTATGGTGGTTATCCCAGCATTGATGGACGTGCGACGATTCGATACGGGGCTGGCCGGAGAATGCCATCACAAACTGGATTGCTTTTACACCAAGATCTGTGGAACAGGTATGAAGCTATCCGCTGAACCAAGTATAACCATGAAACAAACCCGCAATCTCTTCGGATATCAGCGGCTCTCCTTTCATTGCCCTCGTTTCGACCTCTTGGTTTATGTATGGCAAGGAATCAAAGATACAGGTAAGCATTTCTTCGTCGGAGGAGGGTTGATCGCCATTCTCAACGAGTTGACCAGAATCCTGGGCAGTCGTGTGCGCCTGGTGTTGGTTCCTATCGTCGAGAACAAGGTAGTCCATCTTCTTGAGATCGAGAGAAACCCCGTAACCAGAGAGATGACTTGATAGTTGACCTTGTCCGTGTTCAGTAGTTCCTTTTGCCCAACGGAGAACATATTCGACTTTTGGCTCCAAGCTGAGAAGGGCTTTATGAAGAGCATGGAAGGAAGGCGTAGTAGGGTCAGCAAAGTGGATGGCAGTATACCGCGGCTCCTCTATAGATGGAGGAATTTGATGAACGTAGTCCAAGGGAAGATGCTTTGGTTTTGGAACGACAACGCGATTGTCTTTTGAGTCGGCAAGCCGAAGAAGCGTCTCGGCGTCGCAAACGATTTGGCCGTACCAGTCGACCCAGGACGCGCATTCTGGGCTGTGAAGTTTGTGCCTATCTGCCAAATTTGCAATGTGACGGTCATAGTGCTCTGCAGAGGCAGCCAAGCGAGGCGCCACGGCATGCAGTGCAAGGCGAACACGAGCAGAATTGAGGGCAGCCCAATGCATGTGATTGGATGCTGCAGTAAAGACGGCGGTGTGCGCCTGTAGGGGTGTAGAGAGCTGGTCGGTGGGCGCGAACGCGGAAAGCAGAGGGAAGAGGACGAGAGGGTCCTCCATTGCGACTGATTCGCTGGGGGACGGGTGAGTGGAGGGGTGTGAGCAAGGAGGGGGACTCACAAAGCTTCGAGCAAGGGATCACTGGGGGAGAAAGAGGAGCGGAGGGTGACTGTGACTGGCGGTGACGCGCCATGAGCGCCGAGAGCACCCAGCACAATCCCTGCGAGGGCAAGCAGCGTCCGGGGCAGCGCCATACCTTGGAACTTACAGTCGCGTCAAGACTCAAGAGGATGCCTCTGACACGTCTTCCCGTCACGTGGTATAGCCCCTGTCCCTCTCGGCAAAATCCGCAACTCCGCTCAATCCCCGATATAAAAGACCGTCGATGCGCCCTTCCTCTCTTCATCCCATGATAGCTCGAAAGCTACGAGGCTCAGCACGCACAAGACGCGTCCTCCACGCGTCTTTCTTCCTGAGCGGGAAGGTCTGAGCATCACAGTCACCCTCGATCGTCTCTAGCTGGGACCAGTCCTAATGGACTGAGCGACGTACCGGAAACGCAGTCACCATTCGCGCAATGGTCAACTTTGAGAAACGTCGCGGTGACTGGGTGGGTCTTTCCTTTCCACGGCGCTCAACTCATTGCTCTCTATCGCGGCGATTGTGTCCTTGGACGCACAACGTGGTTGCAGTGTATGTTCGCATGTTCGACTTTGCTGTAACGGGAGTTTCAGACACTCGGTTCACCCGATCAAAAGAGGAGCAGCGCAGCCAGACATGTAGTCGCTGCTACCCAACTGCTTGTGGGAATACAGTTCTACGGCTGATAGGCCTTCACTCATGAACTCCCTACGTGACTATGTCATTCACTTAGAAGCAGCGCAGTCAGACATGTAGTCGCTGCTACCCACCTGCTTATGGGAATACAGTTCTACGGCTTGTATGCCTTCACATCATGAACTCCCCTTTGTGACCTATGTCATTCACTTCGTCACCCTCTGGTGCATGCACTTCATCCATCACCGCTTGTCATTTGGTGCATGGTATCCTGCAGCCTGTCATTCACCCTAGCTGCGTTGCCCTTCCCGCTGGTTCGCCAGTGTTACAATGATTGTTTCATTCACGGAAATGATCATTGTATGCCGTACGAGGAGACGAGCTGGTGTCGTCCTGGAAGGGACCACCTATCCTTTAGTTCACTTCGTGGCTCGCGGTTCTTGTTAACTGCGAAACTTGATTCAGACTACTCTCGGACTGTCATGGTTTCTTTTTTTTTCTGTCCTCTTTGTGAGGACACTATTCTTATCTGAGTGCTCTCTACTTTTGTAGATCTGGGCATGACATAGTTTTTTGATGTCATCTCCAGGCCTACAACTGTATAAGTTGCCCCCTGTGAAAGGTGAGTCGTGTCCTCAGTTTGTCTCTGATCTGACATCTGCAGAGTGTGCCATTATATCAGGCATAGTTTATTTGTTTCTTGTCCCTTGAATCCTGTATCCTGTTACCATAATGATAACCTATTGTCTCGCTGCCAAGCTGACGGAGTTGAGACCTTGAGGCCTCTGCCTTAGCTATTGTTGTGGAATTGACTTGGTTTCTGCGCTAATGAATACAAGTTCCTGATCTTTGATACATTGGAGTCTAAGAGTAGCTATTTAATTGCTCAAAGAAGGGTGCTTGTTGTTGATGGTTGCCTTTGATTTGACTGATCTAGTTACGCCACAAACCTCAGGTACGCATGCTAGTAGATCGATACGAAGACAAACCGTAGCGTCTGCGGGGCGGCAACGTACTTATACGGTGCGATTCACTTCTTTCCAAAGAATGTTGTCAACGGCGTCTCGAAACCGGAACTTTGCGTTCGGAACTCCAAGGAGACAATGAGCCTCTACACAGCAAGCACAGCCTCGAGATTTCTTCTCCCTCGCTTGTTGGCAATTCCAGAATCTTGATGACTTATCGCTGCCTCGTGTACACGATCGAAGCGTATCCGCAAGGCCAACAAGTTCACTAAGCGTCCTTCTTTCTCCTATTCACGGTCCCAATCTCCCGGAGAAGATGAAGAATAATGAACCGCCCACAGGCACCCCCCTTCGCTAAATGATTCTCCTCTCCCACACACGTCTTACGCATGTGTCGCCCCAACGCGGAGAGCTCATTGATCTTTTTTATATAGGTTCATCAAGGGTCACCGTCGTGTGGGGGAGACGGTGAGCGACCAGTTCTCTCTAGACCTTCTCTCCAGATCGGGTGGAGAGGCCAATCCCCAGGAGGAGCGCCGAGAAGGCATGTCAGTACTAGTTTCGCCGGGGCTGTACCCGGTTCTCCCTCTCTTTCTCGAGGTCGCAAATCGTGACCGACCTGTGCGGGCACTCGGGTTGATCTGAGCCGGATCCTAGACGACCGGGCTGAGCGTGATGGATAGCCTGTGTTGCTGACACAGGGATCGGCGCTCATCGCGCACCGCATGTATCTCCCCCTTGTTTCGAGTTTTGCTGAGTGTTGAGCGTCCGAGGTCGGCGATAGACCGACCGATCAACACATGGATCGAAGCGCTTCATCGAACAATGACATCAAAATGCCATCGCGACGACAACAGCTGATCAGACCCGCCATTGTATTAATTTTGTTGGTGGGGGATAAGAGATGCTCGATACCGACCCACGAAAGGGACGGACTCGGCGGAAAGGCGCTTCTTTTTTTTCCGCGACATGGGCGCGCTTGTTCCTCTCAGCCGGTGTAGACGCTGCGCGTTCCCCGTGCGTACCCGATGGGCTGCGCTGGCATGTGAGCGGTTGTCAAGGACAACCTCGCCTGTCAAGACCACACCCGTGGTCATAGCGTCGTGGGTGTTGGGAACAAGCGCGTGTTGTGGAAACACAATCAAGGCTCCCCCTTGTTGCAGGAGATGGTCGATCGCTCACTTGACTGCTCCCACAAACCTCGATGCAACCGGACCGGGAGAGCATTGCATGGAGAGGCTTGGCGGTTGGTTGCGAACGACTTGTTGTCAATGCGCAGCAGAAGCATTGACGAATTTGAACACCCTTTGTCCAAAAGTTCCCGGAACTCTCCCGGGGACCTCCCCAGACACAAATGACTTACGGGATGTACATGCGCTACACACATGATGGGCTCGCTAGCATAGACAATTGAAACTTTAATCTCGACCATATCTTTCGAGATATGAAGATACGGTCCGGAGGGATGAGATGAAGAGCGTGAGATGCGAGCGCATTATCGTCCGAGGAGATCGCACACAGATCGAGCGAAGCGTAGATGGGTACGTCAAGCACAGCAGGCCTGGTGGACAACGTTTTGCGCTACAATTGCCTACAATGACACCTGATTAAATAGTTTTTTTCTTTCTCGAATGATCGAGAACCGGCCGGTTCCGTGAACTGCTGCGTAAGAGGGTGTGCATGCCCGGTGAGTAAAAGTGCTGCGGGGCGCGTGGAAAAGCAGCGGACATGAGATAGGGGATCTAGAGGAAAAACATGACGTCTGATTGAATGGATGGAGTGGCAAAGTTGCACAGGAAGCGGTGATTCGCGTGTGGAGATAAATGGCCGCTGTCAGGAATGGAGCAGGGCCGAGAACTGTCCAAGAGGGGTTTGGACAATACCAAGCAGCGGGGACAATAGGGTAGGTTTGATACGGGTCGACGGGGGGGAACGTAAGAGCTGTCGCGTGAGATGCTATAGAATGATGGTGGCATGGAGATTCCTGAAGAGTGTGTGCGCTCCACTCCTATCAGCAGGTGATGCATGCCGATCTCATGGAAGTACAGCGAGGTGATCACGTGGGAGAGAAAGGAGTTAAGGGAAACAGCCGACACAGAACTTGGCCTCGACAAGGCAACGTTTTTTTGTTGTTAATATCATTATTTTGTGGCAATGGCTTAGTCAGCCTCGTCGTGGCCGATCCAGGGCAAGTGGCACAATTTTAAAGTTCAGCGCAGATTCAAACCCCGATAGATCATGAGATTCCCTATTACGGTATCCTTCTTGCGCCTGCCCGGGCTATGCCGTTGTCGGAGAACAAAAAGTGCTCCAAACCCGGCTGACGCTTGATCAGACAAAATCGACTCGTCCATCCCACACTCTCCGATATCCTCGTTTTTTTTTTTATTCACCTCTCCCTTCCCCTCCATGCTACTCGCCCGTAATCCCGTCCCCTTCCCAATGTCCCCCCCAACAGTCCACCGTCGTCATCCCTCTGCCCCCCCAGCCGTCGTCGTACAGCCCACCAAAGTGCCCGGCATCCTCTCCATATCCAAGCCTTTCCGTGCAGAGTCACCTCGCCAACATCAGCCCCAGAGCCATACACGTCACCCCCACCGCTCACCAAAGCCTAGGCATGCACAGC
>JBBPQP010000332.1:0-29859 GCA_038092555.1 Boletus subgraveolens | reverse complement strand
TACGACGAAAACTTAGGTACTCCGCTATTGGTCTTCCTTTGTGTTTGATGTCCTTGTTTTTAATTCTACGATTGTTACGCTAGTCAGAATAAGGAGTTTCTTTTATTTTCTAACTCTGATGGAGATCGATGAGAAAAACACTACTCCTTACGCGACAAAATAGAGACAAATATCATGGTAGAACAGCTTTCTTTCCACCCACCATGTTCGTTGCGACACCATAATACCAATATTGTTCTGATCCATCATTATTTCTACGCCAGAATCGTCGTTTCTGCAGCACCAATGTGTACAGGCGCAGCAACATTTTCATTGCAGCTCCTGAAGTGGTTTTCTGGTGCAAAATCGATCGTCTCTTTTAGACGACCCTTCCTTTGCCAGCGCGGGTTACCGTTTGTATTTTCCTGGTGCTAGGCGTAGATTTTTAAAAAATACGGGGAGTGTACAGTTTTCTTGCGTAGATCGACTCTGAAACAGTCTCATCGATATGTATTCATTTGAATCTCATCTGCGAGTTGAAACGTTGATTGACGGATGTGACAACGTTTGAAAAACGCGAGAGCAACATATATTTCAACAGTGCACGACAAGTTGCAATAGCAAATCGACAAAAAAACCATCCATCCCCTCAAGACTAGGCATACGGATTATTCAAATCTCTCCCAGCATGCAGGGGCATCCTGCATCGTTTCTAATCACCAATCGTCGTCGTCGTCGGAAAAATCGTCTGCAATGGTGGGTCGAGGCCCAGGTGGCATGTCGTTCGGGTCAACGTCGTTTAGATCCATGTCCACCGGATTCACGTCTACGTGTACTTGCTGTTGAGGAGGTGCAAGCACCTGCGCACGATCAGGCTGCTGAGACAACCGCTGCTTGCGCTGCTCATCGATGGCAAGACCTTGTGCCATCGACGTCCACATGCGCAACTGTAACCTGAAACGATGCGTGAGATGGATATGAGTCGAATGGATGGGATGGCGTAGCGGGGACTTACAGACTGTCGTCGCCGGCACACGTCTTGGTTTCTGTTTGCATGTGCAATATCTTGGCGCTGTGAGGGACGGTATGCCCTGGACTGGTCTCCATCAGGGCTTTGACGAGCTTCTGCGTATCGACAATACTGGGTCCCGGGAGGATGGCAGGGTCGAAGGTATCCTCTATCTCGTGTCCGTTCTGCATATTGATCAGACGAGAGATCCACGGATACAGTCTGCTATGACATGACATACCCTGACTGGGAGTAATTTTGAGAGCCCAGAGGACCACGTGTCGACATCGATGCCTGCACGCAAAAGCACTGCGCGCGCCATTTCTTCATCTTCTACGAGCACTATCAAAGGAATCCCGCTCTTGTTTGCATCGTGGCTCAGCAGGTTTCGCAATCGCGAGTAGAGCCCCGCTTGATCATCTTTGATGACTTCGGAAAAGTAGGGATCCTATAAACTAAAGATGAACGCGAGTGCATGCGGAGCGCTCAGTGGTCCACGTTACCTTGGCGCCAGGATTTTTCATCCCCGCGCCCAACTTGAGATGGACCGTCGAGCCTGTGAGATGTTCAAAGAAGGACGGGAACAATGCATCTGTCCAGCCGACGTCAATCAGCCGAGGGTCTTCCAAGCGTTCATTTCTGAGCCGGTTATCGACGCTCCACTCTCCGAGTACGAGGGACACGATGCGCACGCAACTCCACCAGCGTAGCGAAAGCAGTCCGACCTTGTTTGGTTCAAGATCCCTTGTGAGAAGTCTGCACAGAGTCCTGTACAGTTACTACGTCAGGTGGCTCATGGCAAGGAGAGGCACATCGCAACTCACCTTTGATGCTCAAAATACGCCCTGTAGTGGACGAAGTCCGGTCCCATCTGGACATACCCTCGATTCGCTGGACTGTTGTCCAGTGGCTCCTCTCTTCCACGTGTCCTTGGGTTTCGCGGACGTTGCTTGTACGTCAAGATCTTGGGGGAGAGCTCGCTGAGCGAGTTAAAGTAGATGGGCGACAGCGAAAGAAACTGCTTCGCCTTCCATGGATCCCTTGGGACTGTGAGACGGTGTTTGAGTGTGAATTCGTGCATCTGCTCATCCGTCATCAACAGATAAGAGGCACCGGAGGGGAGAATTCCTGGTACGCATGAGATGGTTGGACGAAGCGATGGATGGATGAGCATACCCAAGACAAGCTCGACCGGCGAGTCCTGGCCCCCCGGTCGGAAGAGCTTGGATTTCGTAGCGGCAATGGCTGCAGCCATGGGTTTGTTATCATACTGCTTGAACCTGGAATCAAACCGGTAGGAACACCTTCAAAGGGGCCACTCAAGTCCAGTGATACTTACCATCCGTTCGAATGGGCTTTATAGCCCGATATCTGGTAAAAATCGTACATTGGATCCCGGTTGTACAAAGAAAGTATCGATGTTCTCTGAAAGCTGGTGGCTGCAACGTGATGGTCTTGAGGACGGTGTGGTCCACGCGGATCATCACAAACACGCAGACAGAACGCGTCGACACGGTCACGCGACTTTTCATTACGGCTAGCGAACGGCTAGTACGTGTAACCTGCTATCTAGTATGTAGTATACGGAATCTGATAGTCATGCCGGGTCTACCTCTCCATCGGGCTGACCCGTAGGTGGTTCAGATGGCGTCGTCTTGTCAGCCACAACACCATCGACAGCTTTGGCATTTTTGCCTTTTCCTGGTGGCGGGGGATGGTACACCTTCTCCTGCGGGTGGGGCGTCACGTCAGCGCGCAGCACATGGTCCGACCGTAGACAACGAAATTCACCTTCTTCTTCTTTGGTTCCTTCTTTGCGTTTGGATCTGGGTACGCCAGTTGTTCGATCTTTTGCCATTCCTCGTTTGCCAGGAAGGCTGCCCGTATAGGCTCCAGCAAACTGATGATCGCATCTCGCACGCTCGCCTTGAGATCACCTGGATGTATCTTCTTTGCCGCATAGTCGTCCTCCAGTTCTTGGTATGTTTTGTAATGGCTCGGTCCTCCCCCCTTCTCCCGAGAGATCGTAAATATCGTCCCTTCTGGCGCGTCATCCGTCACAAACGGCTTTTGAGATCCCATCGATTCTTGGCCCTCTTCTTCGTCCTCGCCCGTATCCCCACGTAATCGTTCCAAGCGTAGTTCGCTTATGGGTATCAGCACGGCCTTGGTGAACGCAAGCAACCCGTTGTCAGCTACATTCCCTTCCTCGCAAAACGCTTTCTTGATCTTTTTCTTCACAGCTTCCGGCGTGTCCAAAAAGTCTATCTTCGAGTCTGGGTCCGAAGACGACATCTTGCCGCCCATCAAACCCGGGACCATCGTATTCATCAGATGCGCTCGCTTGGCATAACCTAATCTCGGCAAGTACAGTTCTGCGTAGGTAAAAATCTTGCGCTGTCCAAAGAAAGAGTTCAGATCCCCAATACCAGATGACGACCGACACGTACCTGGTCTGCCCCTCCGAATTGAAAATCGACACCGAGATACTGTTCATCGAGCGCTTGTAGCCCAGGGTAAATCAGTCCGCTCAACAGCGGACTCTCGACCTGTTTCACGACCTCCGATCCCGCCTTCTTGGCATCGTGCTCCGTCACGATCGTACAGAGCTTGTAATTATCCAGGTTGTACTCTCGAGAGAGCTGGTAGTCGGATCCTTGTACGAACGTCAATTTCGACGTGGGTATGCCGAGCGAGGTGAAGACGGCTCGTAGGATGAATTCATAGTATTTCGTTCTGTGAGCGACGAGGTCTAGGGGTGCCTTTAGGTTATCGAGGAATGCGTGGACATCTGAAATGTGTGCGTGTCTGTGGTTAGGGATTAGGTTTTCTTGCGATTAAGATAGGGTCGGCGTACCAGCGAGGAGAATCTTGACCTCTACGCCCGCTCTAAGGAAATCTGCGATCTTGATCAACGGAACAAAGTATCCGATATGTGCTGCATAACAGATGAGTCCTCGGCAACATTTCAGACGACAGGGAACATACGGCGTCCGGTTGGTGTGGTACCTATTACAGGCCAATCGAGTCAGTCTCTTTGATCGGGGATAGGAAACGAGGTGCGTACCCCAGTAGGCTTTGGGCGATCTGCCCTCGGCAAGAATACTCTTGATGATATCACCTCCAAGAACTTCTTGAAGTCGGCGAGTGATCAAGTTGTACTTTTTCGCCACTTGTTCTTCCGATGCCATCTTGGGCCAAAGGACGTGGTGGTAGGAGGGAAAGGTGTATGTTTACGAGCGGATGACTCGAATGCATCGGATAATAAACCCAGCTTTTTGCCACGTGCTACAAACTGATCGGTATGGAAAAGTAAGCGAGCATTCAACTCCTCGATTTCATTCACTAGTTTGGTGTGTTACATTTATGTAGAGGCTCAAGGACGAGCACTCTCTAGTACGAATTCTGTTGATCCGACAGCCATCCCAACACTCTACAACATAAATCACCATCATCACATGCTTCCGTTACTACGGTTCCATTCCACCAAGGAACATGCGGATCGGGACTCTCGCGTTCAGAAGGGCAACGTTTTGTCCCAAACTCCAGTGGTCGATACCGGACAAAGCCAAGCTAGAGTCGCTTGACAGTTGATAGTCGCGTCGTAATTCCATATCCCAGACACCTGGATGTAGTTGGTCGCCAGCTCTGGCTGGCGTCTCATAGCTACCTAGGACTAGATGAGCAAGCGAAGATATGATAGGGTAAACACACGCACCACAGGTGACAAAAGGGATCCTCAGAGGCGCTCAAGGGACATTTACCGTGACGGTCGATTCCAGTCCGCCTGGAAAGGTGATTTTGGTCCTCGCTGGGTGGACAACGACGATCAGCTCAGAGTCGGGAGAAAATCGTCCCCAAAACCCGCCAGGTCAGAAGGGAAATATGGCCTTCTTATTTTTGGAGATTTTCTGATTTTCAACGTTTTGCACCGCGTTCGCTTTCGTTGATATTTTTCTCGGGGTTTCAACTTTTTTTGACGTTTTTGCCTTTCTACTTTCACAGACAGACGAGAGAGATGGGAATGTCTCGCAACATCTGTGGAAACCCGAAATCAAGACCCGATGACTGACAAGGAACTTGCCACGTACCGCTGGGGAAGATGACCATGAATCGTTTCCGGATCAATGCGTATGGAGTCAAGACGCTTCTTGAGAGCCTTTGTCGATTCATTGGGGGGACGACTCCGCTTTCCCTTTGATCGTGTAATCTTGGCGCATGACCAAAGTGGAAGCGACGAGGATGGGTCGCAGCGCGAGCACAGAGAAGAGGGCTCTTGAATGGTAGCCGACGAAAGCTGGATCCTCCGATGTAAGCGGAAACCAGGAGGCTTCGGTGGAATGGGCGACTTGGCAGAATCGTCCCTCGTGAGTGTGTGGCGACGAGAAGAAACGGGCTGAATTTCGCAACCTTCCTCCAAGTCCGACGGACAGCACAACTCCTGTAGATGTTCGTTAGCATCCGTGACAAGCGTAGAGCGAAGGAAGCCTACCCTGAAGCCGGAGCGTCTTCCAAGGCTTTGAGATGAATGACCTTCTGTCCTGGAGAGGCTAGGTGGGGTTGCTGTAGAGATGTCCGTCTCACCGAAAGCCTTCTGGATATGCAAATAAGCTGATGTGAGCTAGGAAAAATGTAAAAGGACATACCCTCAAGTCGAGACATCCTGGAACCCTCCGAAGCCGTCGAGCTTGTGACCCCGGAGGACAGGCTTCCTCGTGTAAAGAAGTCGTCTCGCATATTGTCTCGATTGACGACGTACTCTGCACAGTTGGAAGTCGAACCGGATTCTGGCCAAAGAGAATCAGAGATAAATGCCAACCAACTCTACCACAATGGCTTACCTTCAAATCTATAAACTTTTTCACCCTACGAAGTGTTTTCCCAGAATTCAGCACGGACGACGAACTAGAATCGCTACCTGTGTCCGCGGTTGTGACGGAGTTCTCCACGTTCGAAGATGCTACCTCAGAAGACCCTGTGTCTTCTGCCAAGGGTACCGCAGGCGTAGAGTCGATTTGAATCGTGCGATCAAGACGCGAAGTGCCCTGGCATCTGAGCTGCAAGGCTTTCCTGTATTGCGAGATGGGACGTCGGAAAGATAGTGGAGGGAATTGACCGGTCGCTTCGATCTCGTACTCGTCTGCGAGCGACTCCTCAGGGATACTAGTGAGGAGTCTCGGTACATAAGCAGCTAGTACTTCCCAGACGTCGTCAGTCCCCTCTACAATATCCGTAGCTCTAGAGTTCGAGCAGTCTTGCTTCTCGTTCGACGTGGGGTCGTCTGTCGGACTTGACAGCGAGAGTTTGATAGAGCAGGTTGGAACAATAGTCACATCAAGGTCGGGTGTTGCGGTGCTGACTGGGGAATCGGGACGCGAGACCGCAACAGACTCGTCGTCCTCTTCTGCCTCATCCTCTTGATCGGCCGAGTAAAAGGAACTGCTGTCGGCGTCCTTGGAAGATGTACCGGAACAAGATGCCCGAGGGTTCACCAGTGTCCGGTGTGCGGCAGAATCTGCCAACGAATCGTCGGAAAAGTAAGAAGAGAGCTTTGGAATGGGGATAGCTAGCTGTCTCTTCATATCCGACAAGGCCCGATTCAT
This sequence comes from Boletus subgraveolens, assembly GCA_038092555.1. NCBI lineage: Eukaryota > Fungi > Basidiomycota > Agaricomycetes > Boletales > Boletaceae > Boletus > Boletus subgraveolens. Next base: position 23,268 of record JBBPQP010000332.1, on the reverse strand, counting down.
GGCATTTTGTTTTCGAGACTCGACCTCGGAGGTCCACTCCTCCCCTTGACTTGAATGGAAAGAGAAGTTGTCCCACTCTCGCTGAAGGTCTTCGTCTGAAAACTCGGGCGACTGCGCGGGTTTTTTTGGCTCCACGTATTCAAACAGATAGGGTGAGATGGTCGTTTGATCCGCTAGGGTGACTATAGACGGTGCCGTGGACGCCACCGGGGAAGAAGAGAGAGGGTGAAGCACGGGTAAGGCAACGAGGTTGCCGGAAGGCCGAGGTACCTGCGGCGGGGAAGCAGTGGGAGAGGAATCCGAGAACGACTGGACGAGAGCCTGGCAGAAGTCATGCCTTGCCTCCTCTATCGCTTGATCAAGGAGCGTACGACGTCGAGAAAAAAGCCGTTCGAAGTCCAACCACCTCTGAACAACAACAACCAAGCATTGGACATAGTCTTCGTCCTCCTCTTCATGTTCGTCCGAAGGGGCAGGGACGGACACGGCTGATGGAGATGAAGGATCCAGGGAACTAGAGGTGCCGACATTGGAAGCTGTCTTTAAACAAGCAGGCTCTATGGAAGTCGAATCACTGGGTCCTCTGGCGAGATCGACATGTTGCTTCGGGGACGCGTTGTCGAAAAGCTGTCTAAGATCCTCCTTCGCCGACTTGACCTTTCGAGCAATGAGTTCTCTCGGCTTCAGCTTGTGAAGGTCGGCATTCAGCACGGCGGTACAGCGTGCTTTGAGTGACGCCCCTTCCGCCAAGAGGTTAATATGGGGCTACAGTGCAATAGGTTCGTCAGGGAGCCTGGTGTGGGATCATTGAGCTATTCATACCATGGACTTTGCCTTTGGAACACCAGCGCTCCTCAGGCTCTGCATGCTAAGCTTGGCGAGCCGCCCCCTGGGCGCGTCGCCAGCGGGTGAATCAGACAAATGAGTGAAATCCTCGAAAGAGGCGTGTTTGTTCTTGATCAACAAGACCATAACGAAAGACGAATGGGGGCAGTAGGGGATGGCAAGGATGGCGGAGGGCAGAGGGAACGCGCGGCGTGTGTTGCTGGAAGGAAGAGGGTAGGAGCATCTAGTATTTAAATGCAAGGGACTGTCAGCCGCCCGATCATACTCTCAGTGCTGGAATGCTACGACGTCAGTGCAAGTGAGATGATGACATCACCAACTCTCGCTGGTACGAGTGGCCCAATACCGGGACTTGGTCTGTTCCGTTCGAGTCGGTTGCAGAGTCTCTGTTGCCCTATAAATCCTAGGGATGCGACATAACCTGCGATGGGAAGACTGTTCCCAAACTGTGAGCACGTCAGCATCCCAAACTCATTCCGGACGAACCAGTCCATCGTACCATGAATTTTCTGACGCCATGCGAAGCTAAATTTTGGGTCGGACTTCCTGTGATTCGTGCTCCAAGTGCACCATATCCTTGCGAACCTCAAACTGGGTTATCAGGCGATACAACAATTTCTTCGCGCCACCATGTAGAGTGACATTTATAGGTTTCAAGGCTTCCTAATCCTCATATATAAATAATCGGAACAAGGGTCAGGGAATGTTGGAAAAACAAGGATAGGAGGCACTCAGGCATACTATTGTATTCTCAGCATTTTGAAGCCATCCCGATTCCTCGGTCGCGCCTGACAATATGGTGAAGTCGCCATGGTGAGCAAGTTATCGATTAACGATGAATGGCCCACGATTTGCGGGCACTCAACGTCGAGGCGCTTTCTCATGCAGCCTGCTTGAGTTTAAAATATACAACCACGTACTCACAGATGGGATTTTGGACCAGTGCCATCAGCTTGTGGTTTGGCAACAGGCAGCACTGTCACTCCACGGATTTAGGGATAGACTGCTGCTTGGCACCCGCAGGTTTGACTTTGTCTCCCGTAGGCAGACCAGAGAGTCAAGGTAAGGGATTACTTATTAATCTTTGACCACAAAGTTCTATAGATATACGCTCTGCTACTATTTTTGAGGGTGGAAGGCCGATGATGACATAATCGACTCTGATTGGCTGTCCGGTCACGCCATCGTTGATCGTGTGTAATTCGTTTTTTGCGTTCTGTATAAAAAGGGACCGTGCCGTCATCGACTTTGTCCATCACTTTTACCATGGCTTTCAACGCGACAGCAGCTGCAGCTGCTCACGAGACTGCTCAGCAACTCTACGCTCATGTCGACCTATCGAAGCTCAGCTGGTTGGAACAGCTCTGGGCTTCATGGTACATTTGGATTGACAATCCTATCGTTGCTACTGGTCTTATGAGTTTCTTGTTACACGAAGTAAGTAGCGCACCCAGGGTTAGGTATTGTCTTCTGACGTTAATTCACTCCAAGATCGTATATTTCGGACGCTGTGTTCCTTGGATCATTATCGACGCCATTCCATACTTCCAAAAGTGGAAGCTCCAGCCGACCAAGGTTCCTACTCCTGCAGAGCAATGGGAGTGTACCAAGCAGGTTCTTTTCTCCCATTTCACCATCGAATTGCCCGCTGTCAGTCATATTCGCGACCATGACAAGTCTCAAAAACACTGAAAATCATGCCTCTAGATCTGGTTGTTCCATCCAATGGCAGAAATGTTGGGTATGGAAACCTACCAAGTACCCTTCCCATCCTGGCAGACCATGTTCCTACAAGTTGCCATTTTCTTTGTGTTTGAAGACATGTTCCACTACTTTGGTACGAATAACTGTTTTTTTTTTCCCGTAGTCGCCGGCTCTGACAACCCTGATTTAGCTCACCAAGCCCTTCATTGGGGAGTATTGTACAAACATATCCACAAGATTCACCACAAGTATTCGGCTCCTTTCGGTCTTGCTGCAGAGTATGCCCACCCTGCTGAGGTATTCATCCTCGGTACTGGTACGATCGCTGGTCCCATCCTCTACTGCTACTTCACCCGAAACCTCCACATTTTCACTGTTTACGTTTGGATTACGCTCCGTCTGTTCCAGGCCGTTGACGCACACAGCGGTTACGGTTTGTGTGGTTTGACTTGTCCGAGAAGCATTATCTTACTTTGGCATCCCTAGACTTTCCCTGGTCACTGCAGCACATTGTTCCATTCTGGTCGGGTGCCGAGCACCATGATTTCCACCACATGGCTTTCACCAACAACTTTTCCACCTCTTTCCGCTGGTGCGATCGCCTGTTTGGCACCGATGAGAAATACCAAGAGTACCGTAAGCGCATCGCTGCAAGCAAGGCTGCCATGAAGGGCAAGAGCAAGGCGGAGCAAGACGCTGCTGAGCTTCAGCTCATGGCCGAGATCGAAGCGGAGGGTCAGCGTGCGGAGGCTATCGCCGAGGGATCCATTCAGGAAGATAAGACGGTCAAGGTACAATAGAATACAAGACACCTTTTCGTGTCGAAACGAATATAGTTGTCAATCTAGCTGGTACTTAATACACGATTCATAAGCTTGATGAAAGGTGATGAAAAGGGCAAGTCGGGTCACCCGCGTCGGAGGTCTCGACCTTGCTTGCACACAGGATGCTACCCCCAGAGACATTAGAGCTCGTTCTTGGACACATCTCGCGGGGTGATCTCGTTCCGATACTCACAACCAATTCTCTCTTCCACCAGACTGCCGCCCGCGTGCTCTACCGTTCGCTCATCGACATCCCCCCAACGCGTGCCCTGCGCCTCATCAAAACCCTCGCCCGCAACGATTTCTATCCACAGTTCGTCCGTCGATTCGACCTCGAATGGAACGAAAACATCCTCACAGCCAACTTTCTCCGTCTTCTCCACCGTACCCTCCAACGACTCAACCACCTCTCCTACCTCGGCCTCGAATTCTCCGCCAACGACAACCCGTCCAATCTCGCATGGATCCTACAAGGATGCACGTTCTCGCTCAGAGTATTCACCACCTCGATGCGATGCGAACCTCTCCTCGCCCGTTTCTTCGAGACGCAGCATAACCTCGTCGAGATCTGTCTGAGGGGATTCAACCCCGTTCATACCTTCCCGCTCCCGCCCCAGGCTCTCCCCCGCCTAAAACACTTTCGTACCGTCCTCTCCTCGCCACACGTCACCGCCGACTTTGTCCGCGGTCGACCGGTCGAGAGCGTTTCAATGTCGCTGTACCCAGGGGACGCGACGACCTCGCTCGACGCATTGCTCCTCTCCACCCGCCCATTGAGGCGGCTAACTGTGATGTCGTTTGACGTCGGACCACCCGCAACGCTCATCACCGAAATCTCGAAACGAGTTCCTTCGCTTGAAGCTCTGCACGCCGTCGTCCTCGTACGACACTCTACCCAGGCAAGTCCCAGTGCTTCCTTTTTTATTATTATCGTTCTAATCTTCCTTATTTAACTCGTCCTATTTTTGTTGATTCTTTTCCACTCACGTGCGTCTCTCTCTCTCTTCCCCCGTCCACGCCCGCACGTTCGACAGGAACTGCTCATCGAGACGGCACCCTCGTTGAGCCACTTCAAGGCGCTCAGATATCTGACGTTCATGGCCCCCGGAGCGTTCTCATCCGAAAATGAATCCGAGATCGCGACGTTGTGGCACAAGGCTTGTCCGACGCTCAAAACTATCATCCTCCCCAAAGGCACTGTGTGGGGATACGTCGATGGACGATGGGTATCGCTGCAGGACGCACCATGAATGGACGTGTCGAGCGGCAGAGAGGGGGGGAGGAGGGGCTGGGCTGATAGTGGGGGATCACCATCCCAGGTGAGCCACGTACGAACCGCACATGACTCGTTGGACTGACATGGTGTGGGTATCGCAATAGAGGGGGGTTTACAGATGATGTACCAATCATACAGACAAGTGTACGAGAACAAAATGCATTTATTTTATTTTATGTTGCAAGAGGCGCCGATGATGACCGTGTTTCGAGATCGGGGAGACATTGGAGGGGTGGAGATTCTTGAGGTGTTGGAATGGGGTGAAATTGTTTGGTGGTGAGCTAATCGGATGCCATCGATACCTGAAGCGAATAGACGCATCCCTCGTGGTTCGCTGGGAGATCGTGGGTTACATTCGTTAACGATAGGCCCGGGCAAGACGCGTCGGCGCGTTCGAAGAATGAGCTCACCCTCGCTGGGCAAAAGACAAACAAAAGACGGATGGGCCACGCTGGCCTCAGGAAAATAACAAAATGCTAAAAAGAGAAAACAGGTGACGACCCGATACAGTCCATCGTCCCCCCCCCACCAGCACTCCTCGCAGGCGTAGATGTCGAGACCTAAACGCCACACCATAATGTACACTTCAGACCTCACCACGTCCAACGCTCCATGCTGCGCTTGCTTCAAGTCTAGACTGAAACTCGTCGGACGCGTTCTCCGCCCAAGGACGCTCATTTTTTGCACTTCAACTCGAGCATCGGGCGCGTTTGCTTCACAACTTGTTCCTCCCTTTCCTCAGCTTGCATGTACTAGTACCGGTTATAACTTGTGAACAGTCTCTCGTGTGCATGATCAAGTTGGAGCAAATAGGTCGTGTCAAGCCTGTCTCAGAATGGTACGGGGTGATCTGACACTTGTTCATATGTAGCCACGAGATGGCACATACGTCGTCCTCTCGACCTACATACGAGTATCCACATGGGTTGAGCAAGGAGACAAACATCCCAATGGTTCCCATTTGAACACGACACTTGTCCAGTCCAACGACGAGTTAAAAACGTAAATACGAGGTGACATAGAGTTACGAGGTAGATATAGCTGATATGTGTGTTGTAAGTATACGTATACGCGCACGATCAGACGGGCAGCAGAACAAGATTAACAGAGCTGGTGAGCCTAGCACAGAATCAAGGAGCCAAAAGTACGGGACAGGGCAACCTCGGTCGTGGCAATCTCTACGTCTATGGTGATCCCGGGGAATGACGTGGCAGACCAAGCAGACGAAGTTTCCAGGCCAGCGAATCGACGCGGCCAAAGAAACGAAAAAAAGGCAGCCACTCATGCAACGATCAGCCACGATGAGGAACCCAAAAAAAAAAGCACATAGTAGGGGCGACCTGGGATATGTTGGAGGCCGAGCACGTAGACGATAAGAATGAAAACAGGAGCGGTGAGAAAACACTTGCGAGCAAATATTAGCCAGGACGCCCAATATGTATAATTTTTACTTTTCACGAGCCATATCCAGGCATGCGACAGGAACACAAAGGGTCGGAAAGGCCAGGTACAGATGGGGGGTATCGCGCTCAGTGACTGGGCTGGATCAACACTGAGCAGAGTTGGCGTCGATCGTAGGATATGACGCCATTTGTACGTGCATTTGCATTGCCTGTTGTTGCTGGGCTCGAAGATATTGCTGGTGCGCAGAAGTGTACATCATCTGTTGTTGATACTGCTGAGCATACGTCGGAGTCGAGTGACCAGTTACGGGCGTCGATTGACCGCTGGCTAATGGTGTTGATTGCCGTGAGCTGGTAGCAGAACGGTTCCCGTGAGCATGTTGTAAGCACTCGTGCTGTCCGCTCGCAAGCAGAGCCAGTCCTATTGCGCCGTGATCGCCCGAGTGCTGATAGTGATACCGAAGACCGTTCATGTTCTTGTACCGGCGCTGGCAGTCACCAACGCCGCAAGCAAAGGGACGGAGCCGGCGCTCTGCCTCCCGTTCGACCTCGCGCAACTCACCCTCGGTAATCATGTTGTCGTCTTCGCCCGCGGCCTCTCTTGCAGAGCGCTTGCTTGCGAGCAATGCTTGAACTTGCTCGAGATCCTTGGGTGGTGCAAAATTGCAGCTTCCGTGGGTCATGTGGTACTTGAGCCCATTTGCCTGCTTGTAACTCTTGTTGCAATTGGGCTTCGGACAGCGGAATGGTTTTGACAGTAACAAGGATGATGCAGGACGAGAGAGAGTCGTGCTGGCACGGGGGCTACTCTGTTGGGAGGACGAACCTTTGGCAGACCCCGTCGAATCTGACGAAGTAGACGATGTGGAGTGACGGGAGGAGTTGGATGGGGACGGTACACGGGAAGTAGCGGGAGTGTTGGCGGGGGTGTTGGCGGTGGAGAAGACGACGGCGGGGGGAAGACAGCCGTAGGGGCTGGGGGGTTCGCTGACAGGGGAGACGGGACACTGGATGTCGTCGGTAGCTGGTGGGAAAGGGACAGCACCTGGCATGGACGAGTAGTCAGAATAACCTGCATAGCCATTGAATGGCTCCGAGATTTTTGTCAGATTTGGGAGGCTATTCCGGGAAGAGGGAAATGCAGGAATTGAATGACCGTGGATGGAGCGGGTCGGAACTGTCGTTGTGTCGAAGGCTGAAACAGGCGAACGTGGGGAACCATCCTTTGCCGACTGACTAAAATGGTTAAACGAATGGGTAGGGTGTGACGAAAGGGGTGTCGTCAGGGGTGTGTCGGGAGGAGTTGGTCCACCGGAGGAGGGAGAGCTGGACTGATCAACATCGAGCTCCATATCATCTGGATCAAAACCACCGTGGTGATAAGGGGGGGGGAGATGCTGGTTTGGATCAGGGAGGTAAGCGAGCGGCTGAGCGCGGATTGGTTGCCTAGCGGGAAACGCGGCGACCGGGAGCTGTTGGTGGGGGCGCCCGAACTGGTCGACGACGACGACGTGAACTTCCTCAAAGTGCTGTACCAGGGCGTGTAGATCGTCTATTTGGAGACCGCAGCACGAGTAGTTGCGACACTGGGACGGGCGGAGTGAGAGGGGGCGTGTGAATGGGGTGAGTCGACGTACCAACTCGTCCTCGCGGTCAAAGGTGGAGAGGGCGTTGAGGATAGAGCCACGATCGCTTTCGAACGAGGAAGAGAGTTTCGCACACTTGAAATCGCTAGGACTAGGTGGGATGTAGGGTTTATTTGGAAGAGAAGAGAAATAGCTTACTCGAGGGGTCCAAGGAGCTGACCGGGGGAGCAACCGGGGTAGAAGCGGCTTCCGAATGAGCCGGGACGCCATGAGATGGGTGAGCCGAGGAAGTAGGGGGATGGTAGAGAGGGATTAGGGGAGTGGCATGCGATAGGTTGTGAAGTAGCGGCCATCTGTGGCAGAGACAGTTGTCGAGGGAGGTCGGGGGATGGAAGAGAACAAGAGACGCCTATTTAGCCAACCCTGGCCAATCACAACCAATCAGTATCTTCCCACGTTTACTCAACCCATGCCGTCTACGGTCCGATCATCAACAAATACATACAAACACAGCTCTCGGCATGCCGGCAACCCGCCATTCCCCCTCCAGCTTGAATCGCGACGTCAAAACTGCCCCGCCTCTCTTTCTCTGTCGGACCCTTGCTTAATTCCGCCCCCCAATTTCAATTTCTCCCATTTCTCCTATTCCCAGCCACCGCGGAAGAACTTCTCTCCCTCTCTCCCGCGACTTCCCTCAACTCAAAATCCCTGAGGATCGGGGCCACACAATCTCAGATACTTGCGCGGCGATCAATGTGCGAACCATGTACATGATCGTCGCCCTCGGTGTATATAGCCCGCTCATGTCCCGACGTCTACCTGCTTGGTTATATTGATCCTGACAGTAAAGGGGTCGACCATACCAACTCGTAGTATGACATCGGATGTACACTGTAACCTCATAGCCTCCACAATCCATTCCAAACTCAGAGCTGTTTCACAGTCGGTGGCCGTGCACCAACCATCCGCAGCCACTCATCTCGCATTAGAGTTCTGCTACGGACCCACAGTTATTGCTCATGAGCCGTATCAAAGTTCACCGTTTCAGGGCGGTACCGAATGACAGTTTGATGGATCGAGAACTCGATTGTCCCCGTTAAGCACTTCCGCATTCGAGGAACTGACATCCCACTCAGCTCAACTTGAACCATTAAGCTCGCCGTTCGACTTCATATCCGAATACGCTCGCCTCCGCTTTCCACCTCTTTGTCGCGTGATCCGTCTCCATTCTTGTGCCTCAGTACCATCCTACCCATATAGACGGTTCTAATCGCATCAGTGACGAGTACTACAACACGAAACCCTGCGCAGGGAATGCACCGCTCTGCGAAAGACGAAATAAACGACTGCGGAGGTCGCTGACCCTTTCTCATCTGAACATCAGGAACTCGACACCCTGCATATCCCTGGCTGTCTATGCGATTCAGCTCATTCCGCTTCAGATTCCCCACGGCCTAATTGCCTCCTTGACATTACCCCCTGTCACCTGAGCGATCTCCCGACAGGTTGGAAACCCTTGACGCGTCCCACCATGGCGGAACCACCGTCGTCACACTCCGAGGCACACACTGTCACGATTACCGCAGCCATCTTTCCTCATCCGTCCCATCCCTAGCGTCCGGGCTGACTAACCTTTGGATTCGCAAGTTCGACGTTCTTCAGCCATCGTATGGTCTTCGAATAGCCCCCGGCAATTACTCAAACTCAACTGCGTCTGCTACACCTAATATACAGCACCTTCACCGTCATTCGGTTTCCTACCTCGTGTGAGACGATTCGAGCACCCTGTTACGTCTTAAGTGCTTCGATTACCGTCGTGAAACGTGCCCCGCCCCATTCACAATAGACAAATACCATACCAAGTTGGGTCGTCCGGTCCGGACAAACTCAATAAAGACCGCCTCAAAGTGGCTGGAACAATTATGAACATTGAACCCTGTTGTGTGGGACGTGTTTACTGGGGCAGGGCGCACCGGCAATCCCCGGCTAACGCGGCACTTGCACGCCTCAAGGTGTGGCGCCGACAGGCGAGGCTGACCAAGTGCTGTCCTTTGCCCAGCGAATGTGGTCGGATTAGCCGACCGATCCTGCTGCGCCCGAGCGAGAGCATGGAGCATCGTGTTCCGGGAGTACCGTCATCCTCAAGATATGAATTGTGATTGCATTCCAAGGGGACCACCCATTTACGGAAGGATCAAAGGACTTTGCGCCGTGGTGTGCATCTATGATCTAATCTTGGTTTAGGTCACACTCCATACGTGGCCTTGTACCCTTGGTGGGTTTATACGTACGTATTAGCGTGTTTTTGGTAGATCCCTGATCTCATTGCGCGCTCACAGACACGGGAGTTTGGAGTGTTGTGATTGGTCCCAGCCGCTGTCTTCCCTGATCAGCTGTATATGTATCCATCCAGTCCTACATATATCCTTTCATTTACCTGGACCCCATCCGCATATGACGGCCACGACGGCCACGCTGAGAGCCCCTGTTACGCATGCTTTCACGGGACGGCCTTGCACCCCTCCTCGGTCTTGGGTTGTCGTCAAGCTATACCGCCCGTGACAGCCACGACTCGCACCAACTAGGACTGCCCCGTCCATCCCTCTCTTCCCCGTTAATACTACCATTTGATGTTTCGCGAGCCCGTGGTTACATACAGACCCCGACATCGTGACGGATCCTCTTTTCGGTCGTACGACAACAGGTCCATACACGCCAAATCGTTTCAGAGAGATCCGGTCGTCGTTTCGGCCATGATAGCGCCAACACGCTCAGATAGGTACGCCCTGGGATCCATATGCTGGCACGATGCCACCGTGATGGCCATAGCGGAAGCTGCCGGCCTCAACGCTTCCCACCGTGGTCAGCAAGTAAGCTCTGTAATCTACTTCAGCCACCCTAGAATCCCTTCTCAGAGATAAAACACTCACACTCATCTTATCTCCAAATATTCTTCTGATTTCGCACACTGCCCAACTCTATCATCCATTCTAGATGCTATCCCCTCGGCCCACGTGACGAACCATGCCATGCTCTGTAATCACGGCAACTTTCACTGTATCGCCGCTCGAGGAGAGGCACATTGCTTGCACACGACGGACGAGCACGAAGACGCCGTCTTCGAACCACGTTTCCAAGTATATGAGCCACCGCACCCCCTATGGGTGTACGACTCGAACACGCGATCCCCAACTTGCAAATCTTGTACTACTATTGTGATAATATCGCGAGACGTGCTATCACACAAACACCTTGCTCGCCCACACCACACACCACACCCACATATCCACTTGGGAGTCGCCCGCAGAGAACGACCAAGAGCAAATGCCGCAAAACGCCCATCCCAGCACGCGATCCCAATATCCGACTCTACCGCCAACGCCTGGTCCGCACTTTGACCGCAGCGTCGACGTGAAACGGAAAGTTGCGGGTTCATCGTGCCCCCCTCCCCCCTCCAAGAAGTACGGCACCGCGAACAATGGACCTACTACGTCACAACAAGTTCGTCATTCTAATCATGAGTTGTTTGCCTGGAATCGGGTTTTGCCAAAATGAAGCACCGTTGCCGGTAGGGTCGGCTTGATGAAGGAAAAAACAAGGTCGGCCCTGACCTCGAGGTTCACGAGAAACGGGGAGTGTTGTCCCATATGCCACGGTGGGTGGATGGCTTTGCCAGTCGGTCTTGTGACGCCACCGAAACGTCGTAGGATCCGGCTTATTCGGATTTCACAGAATGCAGTGAAGCTCGCGGAGGTATTGGTTGTTTACGTTCCGCGGACTTGCACGAACGCACACACGCGCGTGAGACCCACAGCCTCTTGAGCGCAGTTCGACTGTTTTCGACTCTGAATCTACTCGTCGACGTGTGAGATCCCTGCACAGTTTGTTAAATAGACTTTGAACAGGCCAAGGAATGTCTATCGTAGATCTCACCAATGGTGTGGACCTCTTTGCCCACGGTTGTCAACTTGTGAGCTTCCTCTTGGCAACAAGAAAAAAAAGGGGAGGGGCCAGAGTGATCAATGATACCCTGTATCAGATACTTTATGGAAAGTTCTCTCAAACGGTCACTGCCTCGAGGGACCTGTTTACACTCTCTCCCTTTCTCTGGGTCGATAGAATTTAATCTCTTCCTCGTTCGGGTTTGGGAGTCTGGATTCAACGACAACTTGAATGGGTATATGAAGGCGCAACCGCGTCACCCGAGCCGTACGTGGTGATATCAGACTGGTTTCTCACCTCCATGACGTGAATGATACGACTTGTCCAAACCGATCACGGGATTGGTGGAAGAAAAGAAGACATGTAGCGTATTTTCACGTGTATGTACGTGTTGTGGTGTACGATGCACGGACGATCATCGATCAGGAGGGGGAACCGAACCCGTTCCCAGTGGAGACCGTCCGTATACATAGCGACATGTACATGAATTACATTGACCAATCGATCATTGGTCAGAGGACATAGATAAATAGATTCCCCGAGTCGAATGGAAGGTCGTTTCAAATTTTGGACCCGTGTTTGTGTTATCAATGATTCGGACAGCATCCTTCATTTCATCCTTTTGGACGCACCCGTTACATTATACCAATGTTATCAAAAAGGCCCACGAGCGGTTCCGAGTTGTGCCGCATCCATCTTGGTCTTGCCCGGTGCCGTATAGGCTGTATATCATATTTATCACCCGAGTCTAGTTATTCCGCATTGCGATGGCGTATGCGCCGTTGTTGGAATGGATGTCAACATGGTGTTATCGTGACAATATTTGATGATGAAATCAATGATACATGAACCGCGGGTGAAACCTGGGCGCCGCCCTGCCAAGCGAAAGTAAGCTAATCAGTGTCATCGGGTCGCCGCGAATCGTTGTTCGTTGGGGAGGGAGGGGATTCCATTCTGTGGAGTGAAAAAGGTCGACGACGATCAGCGACGTTGTGTATGCAATTGGGTTGTCGAGGCGTGAAAACAAATAAGAGTATCCAAGGGGATCATATCATCGGCCTAGGTGCAATGTTTGATCGTTCGATCGATGAGGGCCTTGGGGTAGCCGTGTGCCCATCTTAGAGGCCTATGGGCGTTACAACGAAAAAAAAAGGAGTCGCGACTTTTGAATTGTCCAAATGCAAGTTCATGCTCACCATGCTCCTCAATTGAAGCTCCCGTCCGAGTCCGAGTCCAAGGTTGCACGATCCAGCTTTCCATGGTCATCGAGATCGATAATCATTGGTATACATGACAAACGGAACCCGGAGGCCCAGAATTAGCGGGCGATCAAAGATCCGTCGTCCCAACCTTTGCAACGGCCTGGCAGTGAGTGCGAGTGAGTGACCATATAATAACCCACACACGTCTTCTTTCCAAAAGCAAAAATAAAATAAAATAAATCCGCCCAGTTCCTGATCTCCTGATCGTTCCCCCTCTCTCCCTCTCTCGAAAGGTACCTTTCTCCGATGGTTACCAGGGCCCTACACGCGCAACGCTTGGCCAACGGCGTATTTGCACCGTGGATTCTATCCCGTACACCGTGTCGTCCTTGCTAGTGCGGTAACCTGCAAGGGTGTTGCCCCGGGAGGCATGTGGTTGTTCCGATGCCCTTCTCCTCTCGCTCCATCATGCACCATGCACATGCCTGGTCACGTTCCCTCCGATCACGATGACACACCTTGGATCGACCTAGAGACGGTTGAAAAAGATGATCTGTAACCATGAGTGCCATCCTCCAAGTGGCAGGCACCACCGTTGTGGCACGAGGGTCCACAAACTCATCTTCCGATAGTTGGCGTGTGTAGACGTCGGTAAAGAAATTGGATAGACGGGGCCAACGAGTTTTGGGGTACATATATAGGTTCCGACCATATGCCCCATGCCCGCGCTACCTGTTAGAGAGCCAAGCCGAGACCAACGCTGTCAGCAACCTGTCTCGCGGACTTGAATCATGCCAATGGAAGTTATCCCTTAAGCGTGTGGTCGCCCGTTCGAGCTATTGTGCGACAACTGTACTCGCCGGTATCCGTCACTCAGATCATCACGAGGTTACCGCCATGGCACGAGCCCGTCTAAGGATTGCCTCTAGCTTGAATTTCAGAAGCATCATGATCAATGGTATACCCAAGTAAACAACATGCAAACGGACAACAATGGAATACCACGGCGATATTCAGGGCAAACAAGTACATTTATGGAGGATGAGGATATTGCGCTGGTGCATATTGAGGTGGGTGGGGTTGATGATAATGTTGGTTATGTGGTGGATGCGATTGTTGCGCATTCGCCTGTTGTTGGGTTGTTGCGGTAGTCAGCGCAAGAGGCGCTGCCGCTTCGTCGCTGGAGAGGAATTAAACGCGCACACGCAACGATTTGTCGTGACTACCCACCCAAACACGGTCTTGATAAGGTCGTCTAGCATGGCTTCTTTCTTCAGCTTTTCTTCCCCCGCTTGGGCACGTACCACTCTGCACATACATCACATCGGTACCTGGGGGTGCCGAGATATTCGACTCACCTCAGCTCTTCAATGAGTGCAGCATGGATCTCCATTGCATATCGCATTTTAGCTTTTTGGATCACGTACTTGACGAGCGCTGGCGAGCGGCCAAATACGAGCCCAGTTTGGGGATCCACTAGCCGGGCGAGGTGCGAAGGCAATCCATCCTCGTCGTCATCGTCTTCTGTCGCATCATCACCGTGCTCCTCGGGTTGGGGAGCCGCGTTATCAAAGTAGTCGGCCCCTAGTGCACCCGCCTCAGAGGGTGATCGGGGTTCGACTTTGAAGGTGTTGAAGGCAGACGGTGGCTCAGTTGGCGGTGCGTTTGGGGTACTAGGTTGAGGCGAGTCCCCGCGCTTGCGTTTTCGAGATCCACCTCGGCCAGATGGGGGTGGAGGCATGTTATGTTGGAGGCGCATGTGTTTTGCAAGTGCATCGGAGCGGGTAAACGATTTATCGCACTCTTTGCAAAGTCAGAAGATGGGTGACACGTGCGGGGAAAACTAGACTTGCCTGGTCGAGAGCAGATAAAGGGTTTCTCTCCGGTGTGCGAACGGATGTGCGAGATGAGTGCGAAACGAGAGGTCTGGGCAAGTCCACGGCGGTTACATGTGGCCCATTCACAAGTGTAGTTTGATTTGTGAACGCCAATATGGCCTGGTAGAGATAGACGTTAATGACGATGCACGGGGATGGAGGATATGCGTACTGGAGTGGATGTGCTCAATGAGAGTAGGTAGGTGAGTGAATACGATGCCACAGTCGTCCCAAAGACACGTCACGGTGTCAACACCTTGTTCTGCCGCTGCCGCTGTGGAGGACGGCTCAGGAGACGCGGCGGTTTCATCGGGGGCGGATGTAGGCGCGTACCCGAGTTCACTCTCAGACGAGTCATCGTCGTACTTGAGCGACGATTGCGAGAATGAAGGGGACGGCGAGCGGAATGCTGGTGCTGGGGAGTACATTGTGGATTGTGTTGGACTCGGCATGAGCAACGTCGAGCGGGTATTTGTCTTTGTTTGATTGTATGTGTCCATATGGCAGTACTAGTCGTCCGACGATTGCAAGAAGTTGCGGCTATGACTTGTACGAGATGATAGCAGTGCACTTCCCAGCGCAATGAGTAGGGGATCGACTAGTACAGGTAAGGAAAAAACTTTTAGGCTGCTTGTTTGGAGAGGACCAGTTAGGTTAATGTCGACTCAGTCTGTCGATCCGATGATGCCCCTGCATACTGCTGGTACCCAAAGTATGGTGAGCACACCCGGTTTGTATTTCATTCTGTCATCCTGATGGCAGAGGGCACTACCCGCAAGCATTTTTGACAACATTCCATGTTTCTCTGACGAATCCGGTCAACACTGAGGGCATTCATCACGACAAAGGGGGTGCATATTCATATCTAGTTCTTTAAATCCATTTCACTCTATAAACTCTTTGATTGCCCACGCAACACCCTCGATATCTTCTACAAGATGCCAGTGACCCACGTTCTTCATTGTAATCACTTTCACCTTTGGAATATGTTCCTTCAGAAACACCACCACTTCTTCGGGCGATACCTTGTCCTCCTCTCCTGCCAAAATCAACGTATCGGCCTCGATATTTGCGTACCGCGGGTCGGTTGCATTTGCTACAGCCAAACACGCGAGTACGTATCCTTCTACCGGAGAGTTGAGGAGTGAAAATCTGGCAAAGTGACGGGCAAGAAGTGACGTCGCGAGCGAGCGCTGTGACATCCCGGCTTTGGAAACTGTATCGGCGACGGCGATCATGCCATCCTTGCGTACAGCTTCAGCTCGAGCCGTAAGGGCCTTGACACCAGGTTCCCCGAATTGCTTAACGGGACCCAGAAGAACTGGCGGTATCGCAATTTATCAGTCGTATTTGCATCTTGAACGGCTGCTCACTTAGTTTTGCGACTCTTGCAGGATAAGCTGCGGCCAGAGTCGTCGCTATGAACTGTGCGTCGTTTAGCTCGCTTGAAGCCTGTCCGGATTATTACAGAACGTACACCACCCATTGAGTGCCCTATCACGACTGCTTTTTCCACACCATATACGTCAAGCACTGCCCTAGCACTTTCCGCATAATTTGCGATTGAAACCTCATTGCCGCTCAGCGGACTCAATCCATGACCCTCCAGGTCGAACGTAATGATATTACGTGTAGAGGCGAGTCCAGAGGCTTCTATAACAGGTCCGATGTTGGCACCTGAGCCACCTAATCCATGAATGAATAGGATAGCCTCAAGAGCTGCCGGTATCCCTGGAGGAGGTGAGGTATACTCAACATGCAAATTCAAACCCGAGGAAAGGGTGAGTCTGCTTGTGTCAGCTGAACTGTCAGATTTGCATCAGGTCAGGGGAGGAAGAATTAACGTTTGTTAACGCACAGGGACATCCTCCAGCGATAGAACAGGTTGTGTGTGGGTTTCAGAGCAAAAGGCGGTATGGCCTGAGAACAACGACATTATTGTCAGCCACGGTATTGGCTTTGAGTTCGGGTGAGGGCCACCGTCCTCATGTGATCTGGTGCCACCAACTTTAGAACTCCCACTTTGGACAAGTTCACCGTGCAAGCTATTCCAAATTGGTGAAAACTTCCGACAGCCTTGCGATTCATGGGATCCCCAATGGCAAATTTCCAGTGGGGATATTAGAGTTCGTGTTGTGCTATGTGACTTGTCATGCGTCTGTCATCTCAAGTGAGTGGCGAAGAGCATCCGTCTCGGTAGTTTTGTCCTTTCGAGACGCCGATGTTACGGGAACATGCCATGTCTGGCTGTCCTTCGGTAGGCTGTTCCTTTGCTATTAATCCGTGGTGATGTTCCCCAGGCTTCGGCTTTCTTATTTGACATTTGCGCCGCAGTTCGTGGAGAATTTAATTGTGGAGTTGAGGATTCAGAGCTGCGCCGTTGGGCATACGTCGGCATTTGGCTGCTTCGGTGACAATCATACAGGCGTTTGGGTACAGCTGTGAGAGTAGAGGTCGGTTCCACACCACTGAGTCGCAGCTTAACCCGCCTTCGTAAATACAGCCCAGATTTATCGAGCGGTCCTGCATCCTGAGTTCAAGTATGGATTGTCTTGCTCTGTCTTGAGGTCTATGGGGGGTTAGTACCCCTTTTCTTTTCTCTAGCCCACGTGTATAGGTTTGATCTGCCTGGACCCAGTAGGAAGTACCTTGGGAGCCGCCGAAATGGCGAGACTCGTATTTTCCACTAGTCAAGGAATATTCTCTGTCAACAGGCCGGACGATTGCCTCGGAAGATCCGAGACCCAAAGGCACTCGAAGTTGAACGGACTGGAATTCCCGCGATGCAGTTTTTCGAGACACTGACTAGGTGGGTTGACCGTAGTTTCAACTGGGACACATACATTCACGTTGCGACTCAATACCGGTTTTGGATCGTGCCTAATCAGAGGTTCTTCATTCGACTCTCAGTTCATTTCAGAGATGATCACATTCACAGGCACGTTTGGTATTATGCATATCATGATGCTGAAATTCCTGGTTTGAGAAAAGTATCACTTGGACAACTCCCGGTAAGCTAACCGTCTTGTTTAACATTAGAACCCCGGGCCATTCAACATTGATTCTCACTGCGCATATGTCCCAAGCATGTACCGGAATTTGGAACTCTTCGTCAAACTACTTGATTTCACGTCCATGGAAGGCGATCCTACCCGGAACAACACTCGGCGGTGAAATCATGCTTCGCCTGCATGAATATACGGGCCTCCTGGTTAATGTAAACTCTTCGGATGACATAAGTCTGCTTTCGCCCTCCGAGAATACTTAGATCGTCATCATGGTAAGCTAGAGTATGCATTGTCTCACCTACGTTGACTCTCGTCAAGAACGGGAGGATCTACAAGGAGCCTCCGCTTTTCGGAACGGGATTTAGTGTTGAGTAGCCCGCTCGTGCGACTCGGCGGGAGGTATTCAATGGTCACAAGTGACGCGTTTATTTACTGCGTTGGCTAGGAGTTAACCCCTGAGCCTCTCAGGTCGCCCAGGATATATTAGTACTACTGCAGCAAGCGTTACTGCAACAAGATGGTCGTTATTGCATCATGGATTAACGTTTGTGTCATTCACACACAGGTTGTTCGGGCCTTCGAAATTCTTCTCCCTGCATGCGTCCTTCCATCCTTTTCATAACTTTGTCGAAGGTCAAACTTTCTAATTTCAAGCCTCACGCAGTGGGTTCAAGTTACTCCACGTCGTCGATATAACACCTCTCATATCTACATTCCAGCCTTTTAATTGGTCTGATGGTCATGCATTCGCCTCGAGTGTTTGGTGTACATTTCCTCAAAATGATGGAGACGTACGGCCATTGGCTCAGAAAGCGGCTTGTTATTGAGTGCCATTGCATAAGAAGAACAACTGAACAGTCAAGTGAACACTGGTCGGTTTGCTAGGACTTGGAAGTTTCGACGGGCGTTGAAAAGTGCCGACCAGTTTACGTGTGCCTGCGACGGTGCCTGACAGTCACTGAAAAGCGGTTTGAACGGCCATCTTACCAGGGTGGGTGGGATATGATTTTATTTTATTTTATTCACTACTTATTTGAACCTTGCGCCGTTCTGAAGGAATTAAATGCGGCATTGCAGGGGCCCTGAATCAGCTGCCACTCTACTCAGGTGGCGTTTTCGAAATTCGCTGGCGTCCCGAACAACATCTCGGGCCGAAGTGGCATGAACCGACTGTGAACTTCGGTACAGAAGGATCATCAGACCTACCTTATTCAGAAGAACGCCTCTGAACGGCAGTATATAGGCTAAATTCTACATTGTGAGCGTTTCGTACCTGTCCATCTCGATACTCACGTTATGGCTGCACCAGATGTTCAACGTGCACTTCCGGCCAATTATAAGTGAGTGAGTGATCCTGCAAAGAAGTTGGCACGTATTATCCGGTAAGCATTTCCACTAGGTGGGATCCAGCAGCCATCCCTGCGACTAGTACATGGGTACCTCCTCGATGGTGCGTTTCATGCCCTAGCCACTATTTTCCTCTCATGGTACTGACTCCGGATAGGATGATGGCTCCGAATGCCCCCCCGAAGACCCCCAAGCCTGTGAATGTTAACGGGTTGGGAGAGGCTTGGAATCACAGTCACCCATGTTTCCGTGGAGCCGATCTGGTAAGAATACGACAGTTGACTAACGAAGCGACCGATTGATTGATTGACTAGACTAAGGTGGACTCCCGTCTGAAAGTTCCCGGCGTGGAAATCAGATCAGGTAGTGATGATGCTGTTGTTGCATTTGTTGACGTTAGCATCCTCGATTCCACTGGCACAACACCGTACCGAGGTGATGTCCTCGTCAAAGGAAAGCGTATCATCAGCGTTGGCGGCAAGCTCACACCAGAGACACTGCAAGGTGCCTTTGTCATCGAGGGTAGGGGCCGCACTCTTATGAGCGGGCTTTGCGATTCCCATGCGCATGCGACTTTTATCAATTCGCCTACCCTTGATGACATCACTGCGATGCCCGTCGAAGAGCACACGATCCTGTCTACCAGGAGTGCGAGACAGTTCTTAGATAGTGGCTATACTATGTGTTGTACGTTGCTTATTTTCTGCGAATTTGTTTGGAAGTTAATAGAGTGTCCTTAGTGGGTGCAGCTGCAGCCAAGCCGCGTATGGACCTTGTTGTTCGTAACGCTATACAGGCCGGTGACATTCCCGGCCCTCGCTATCTCGCGAATGGTCAGGAGGTATGTGCCCAATTGTACGCATTGTACCTTCATCAGTACAATGCGTTGAATCCGCTAGATGGCACCACGTGGTGGTGCTCTCTGTGAAGGGATCACTACATACATCGAGACCGCCGAGGATGCCGAAAAGACCATCAACACATTTGCTGACGCAGGTGTTGACAGTGTTCGTACTCCTGTTCCTTTCACGTATTCCTTCCATCTGATTATGGTGGTTTCTCAGATCAAACTATCCATGAGTGGTGACGAAATCCTCGAGGACCTTCGTGCTGAGAGCAGTACATTCTCTGACGAGCTCGTCGCTGCTTGTGTTGAAGCTGCTCATGCCAAGGGCATCCGTGTTTGTTCCCATGCCCGCTCCGATAAAGCTGTCCGTCAGTGCCTTCAGTATGGGATCGACATCTTGTATCACTGCTGTAAGTCCTCGCATTTCAACGGGACCACCCCACTAAAGCCACATAGCGTTCATTTCCGACGAGTCTATGGATGCTCTTGAAGCACAGAAGGACCGGGTCTATGTCGCTCCAGCTTTGAATATCCTCTACTCGTCCATGCTCGTCGCTGAAAAAGCACAGTGTATGACGTTGTACATATTTAGCTTTGCTTGCACGGACTCACTTTGCACGATTTTGCAGTTGGTTTTAAGAAATCTGCCGCAGAAAAGTACAGGCGAGAGCTGGATATATGTATCGCTGCCCTGAAGGAGATGAAGAGACGTGACATCAAAGTTCTTCCAGGGGGTGATTATGGGTATGTAAAAATTATGTATCCAATCGAAGCATACAGCCTAATTTTCATCATATTAGTTTTGCGTGGACGCCCCACGGGTATACGTTTTATCGCATCAGGTTGAAGGAAACTAACTCTATTTAGTTCCTACCAGGACCTCGAGCTCTTCGTTAACCTTCTCGGCTTCACACCCATGGAAGCAATTCTATCCGCTACCGCCCTAGGTGGTGAGATCATGTTGCATCCACACGAACTAGGCAAAATTCAGCCAGGTTACTACGCCGACCTTATCCTCGTTGATGGCAACCCGCTGGAGGACATCAGTGTTCTGACCCCGACCAACGGGAAGCTTGATGTTATAATGATCGTGGGTGGTCGCTTCACAACTTGCAGTCAGGTGTACTAAGCGGAACCTACAGAATGGACGGATTCACAAGCACAACGACGTGTGGAAACAGTGAACGAACGTGTCAGAGCCATCAAGCATTTCACTTCCCGATGCTCTACCATGATTATACGTATCTATTTTTTTTCGTGTTTGCGCCTTGTCTTCTATAGGACGATGGGTATCACGTTAACACGGGGTGCTCTCGGTCCTCGTGCAGTTGTCGGATTCATCGTTGGCAACTCTTCTGTAGCTCTGTAATAAGTACGTTGTAAAAATGCTCACTCTCACTGCTTATGTGCGTCTGTACGGCCCACAGCAACATTGGACGCACAGTACACATGGGAACATTACGGTTTGATGCTAATGCACTCCCGCAACCATGGTCTCAAATGGTTTGACATCTTGATTACTGGCGCATTCCGGCGATAAAAGACTTTCTGCGAGCAGTAGGAGTCGACATACTGTGGGTCACTGAGCGGGTACAGCATAGAGATTAGATAAAGACAAATACCTTGCTACCGATCGGGGATCCTGGCTGGTATAGGATTCCATCATGATAGATGTTGAGAGGGAAAAACATTTGATACCTCTTGATCAGAGTTTCTGTTTTGGTCTTGCTGAATTGCAACACCGGAAATCAAGGGCACCACGGCACAAGTTCACTGATGGGGAGGTAATTTTTTTTTCCAGAGATACTGGTGCAAGCTGAGTGGGAGGCGATTATTGTAAGTAACTTTGAGCGCTGGAGAAGAGATTTATCAGCAATCACTATACAAGTCTACACTACAACTATTCGCCATACCTCCTGGTAGTAATTTGACATGTCTCTTCCGTAGCGACTGCCATTTGAGGCGAACCGAGAACCTCAGCCTCACGACTGACTCGTATTGACTCGTTTTTAGATTCGTTCGTGGGGGAAACACGACGTTTTCTGACATCGCTTTATGCTCCTCGCTGTTTCTGGATGGGCCCCCTTCGAATGCTGCCTCCTTGATCAATATAACATTGTAGAAAACACTGCATTGAAGGGTGATGCGGCTCGTGAACACGATTTCTTTGTCCAAGGGATTCCCTCTCACAAAACGTTCCATGTTTAAAATGAGACGATAACCCTATCTCAAGTCTTAAGGTTTCTGTATACGGTTTGAGATCGATTGGCATTACTCACGACAGCCGAATAGAGTGATATTGACCAACTTCAGTCGACTCGTCAATCCAGTAGCCTCAAACAGTGAGCGAGTGAGACGACTATAGAACAGTAGTAATTCGCAGATCACCGAGCCAACAGATCACCAGAATCCTACCCCGTACAACTAAATGAGCCGTCCGACTTGCATTCAGCTATATCCAAAAGTTGATGGTTTGCAGAAAGACTCACGAAACACCACAACATAGTAGGTTATAGCATCTCTCACGAGAAATGACAGAAGAGGCGTCCTTCCCCACCCTAGTCTAATCCAGACGACATGCTTCAAGATGATCATGCCCATGATGATGCTCTGGACGACCATGGTAACGCTTCTGAGGCACCACATCAACCAACAGGTGAGTATTCTGGAAGGTAAAAAGCTCACGCAAAAGGATTCGCTATATCGACCCGTGGGCGAAGGAGAATGCAAGCCTCGAAATAGTCCGGTGTAGTATACTTAATCCTGTAACACCTAATTCCAAGAGGATTAGGGTACCAAGGAAGATACCCACTTTGCGCCTTCGGTTAAATAGCGCAAAAACTAATAAAAAGGAGTTGAGAAATCGACATTGTATAATTTCCTGAACTCGCCTCTGGTGGCTAAAATAATCTCGATCATCCAATTCGACAATTGTGACGTGATTATCATATATCGATACCACATCATGCACAGGAAATCCGGCATGCGACCCGACGACAAGCTCGGCAAGATAACCAGGTGAAATCTATGGCGACATTGGTCCAGCCACCTCCGTATTTTGTTGGAAGAGTGACTACCTGACCTACATTTGCGCAGCTAGCAAGAAATAACGAAAATAAAAGTAGAACCATTTGCGTATGCAGCGTTGCATCATGGCAACAATGAGTCCAAGGTAACGTAGCTGTAATTTGCATGGTCTTACTGCCATACATATTCTATTTCTTCCTCGAGTGTCAGGAGAAAATCCCAGACCAATAAGCTGAGCGCGGCCACTTTTGGTACTGTAAGTGGATGGTCTCAGAGGGGACAAGACCCACCAATTTGATACTGAATATCGCGCGCGACCTTGAGATATGCTAATGAGAAAGTCGGAGGGCTGGTGACTGATGTCATTTAGAGGCTCTAC
>JBBPQP010000331.1:0-29883 GCA_038092555.1 Boletus subgraveolens | reverse complement strand
TTGACGGGACCAACCCGAGCAAGAACTCTTTCTCATATACATGCCCGCAGGTCAGTGATTTCCAGTCATGCCCACATGTTTGATATTCAACTTTCGTAGGTTTCTCCTCATTCCCCCATTTGCTTCTATCAGTTTACGTCACCATCCACTGTGAACAAGACTTGGACGGGGCGTTTCGCAATCACAGATTCTGCCAAGAACATCGTTGCCCCTTCCCAGTCTACCCAACTAGACGGCACGAAAATCCCATGGGGAACAGGTTCCTTGGTCAATGAGTCTTCTTCTCCCGCTCCTTCCGGCTCTGGGTCCTCGGTTACGACCTCGAGCGCTGACGGGACCCATACTTCTTCTTTGCCATCAATTACTCCCGGATCGTCTCCATTATCTGCATCAAGCACTTCTACTCTGAGCGTCGGTTACCTCAACTCTAACCCGTCCGCGACGCCTAGCACTGGTTCTACCACAGGAGCGAATGGTGCGGTGGGGATGCTCTCCGTTTCAAACATCCTTCATACCACACTTGCGCTTGCTCTTGCTGCGTTTGGATTCATTGTGATGGTCTAGACCACTCTCGTTACGCACAACTTGGGACACTGGCATTGCACACATCGTCATTCGTCATCACACACTCGTTTTCATCCACTATCCGGGTCCGCAATCTCCTTTTACAATATTTATCAGCTGCTTGATACCGGATGCATATTTATCTAGTAATTCGCATGTACTGGAACTCGACATTTTTAAAAGACCACTCCTTTGATTGCGTCTGTTTACATAATTCCCTGAATTCTGGCTTTGTTCAATCGTTCCATGTCACGAAGTGTAACTATCTTATTCATAACCACAGCAATGCTTTCGGCGTTCCTCTTGTCCCGTGTGTCCCAAGTTCAGGCTAACACGATTTCAAGTATTATAATGTGCAATGAAACAAAGGAAAGGACTAACGAACCTTCTCCAGGTAGGATTTTGGCGATATTCATCATTTGATCCCACCTCTTATCGTCTTGCCATGCGATCGTCTGGTCTTCTCTCAATGTAAGCGCTTGATTGAGCGGCCGCGTAGGTTTCATCTCCCGTTCAAGAATTTCAAACTCTTTGTCGATGGCATCCAGCCAGGCAACTGCCACTGATTTCTACGGTACATTCAAGCTCGGAACGCGAAGCGCCCAGAAGCAGCGATCCGTGCCGTGCGTGACTAACCCTGATATATATAAAAATCCAGGGTTAGAAATGAACGGGCACTTGCATCGGTCTTCAAAAGTCCATATGCCCCCGCCTCACCTTTTGGTCTCACCTGCTCAGGCGTCCATCTGATCTCGTACCTCACTACCGGGAAATCCGCCTTGTAAAAGTCCCGCACGAACATCCGCACGGGTACGTGCACCTGCCCATCGCTCAGAATCTCCCCCATCAATCTTGCCGCCTCTTCAACACTCGCACCGTCCGAAAGCGTCCTGTACTTCTCCACAAGAGGTTCCACGATCGTGCGCGGGTAGTACCGCAGGACGTTCGGGAAGACATATTGCGGTCGGTGAACGGTGTGCGCGATCGCGTAGAGGTACCATTCTTCGGAGAGATCCCCGATGGCGAGGCTCGTTACACCCTTTTCACGGAGTTTACGCGCGAGTTCGCCGGACCGCTGCCAGGCCATTGGGTCAGGGGAGGTAGGGATCCAGGTACCGTCGAGGCATCCTCGGTATGTCCCGTTTTCGACCCCGACTTTGTCGGTTTCGATGAAGTGTAAAAGCGTGGTAGCGGGAACGAGTGATGGGTCGCGGAGGGTCGTGAGGGTCGTGGGCGAAGCAGGATCGAGGTTGAGGACGCGGCACAGTGCTTCGTATTGGGGCCGGAGTTCGGCCGCTGTCTTAGGGACCGTGCTGTGTGGAGAGGAATGTTCGTGGATGAGGATAGAGCCGGTGATTGGGTCAAATCGGAGGAGAGGAAACGTACAGTATCGCGTTGGACTGGAGGATAGCAGATTTGATGGGGGATTTCTGACCCTCGGGGAGGTGGGATATGTGGTGGAGAATCTGGTAGACCGAGTGGGCGCCTTTGACAATGTGAGCTACTCCTCATCTCACCATATTTTGTTTTCGTCACTCACCGGCCGATAGCCCGGAGAGCTGTACATTTGCCGGGTCACCTGCCCAACGCTTCCATGAGCCCTGTGTTCGGGTATGGGCAAAAGACGATTACCTCCGAATCTCTCAATGTTCTCCTGAACCCATTGCAGCGCGAGCCATTGATCCTTGAATCCAAAGTTTCCATCGATCTTGGGCTCGTCGCATACAAGGAAACCAAACACCGAAAGGCGATATCCGATGTTAACCCAGACCACTGAACGTTCTTCAGCAACATATTGTGCCTGAGCGTTAAGTCCATGAAGAGATCCGAACTGGAGGAATCTGAGGGTAAAGATTCGTTGATCGCAGCGGATCCCTGTCACAAGGAAAGGGAAGCGTACCCTCCGCGGATGTAGACCTTGACCGGGAACTTGGAGCAACCCGTGAATTATAATTTAACGGCCCTCCGAGCAAACCTGGACCAGAAAATATGTAAATTCACAGAGGCATGATACTTCACGACGCTCGATGTACGAAACAGACTAAATGCAAAAACTAATCGCAAGGAAACGGACCCGAACAAGGGATGCTGACAGAAGTTTGTAAGACAAAACGATCCCGCCTAATGTTATAACACTCACCACAGGGGGAGCCGAAAGTGGCTGACCACTGAGTATGCAGAGACAGAGTGCCTCGTCTTCCTCCTGATTTAATTAATTATTTTAATTATTTTCCGCACGCGTACAAGTATAGCTAGAGTGCCGAGACAAAGTCACATTCAAAGGGGCAACGAGTTATTAATTTATTAAAAGCCCTCTCAATACACCACCCATACAAATCACAATGTCACGTTACGATATCAATTCAATTCAACGGCTTAGCCAGAAAAAAAAAGTTTGCGTGAGAGTAAATCCAACAAATGGAGCCACCGGACCGCCCACCGATCTGACGACTGACAATTTTCGTGACGACAGACCTGTCCCTTCTGGTCCAGGAATAATTTCCTGGGAACAATTGAGTATGATCTCGATTCTTGATCCGGACTCATAGCCCCGCGACGGTTTGCCAACGCGATGCCATTACAGCAGTCACAGAAGGTCACAACTTGCAAGGAGTCGGAATGTACGGAAACCAAAAATTTTAAAGATGATTTATCGTTCATGGCAAGGTCAGAGATAAACCACACCGGGTAACATTTGATCAGGAATGTAAATTCATGCTGACCGACTCATCGTCAAAGTCTAGAACGCCACAACATATTGATTATACATTTCGTCGGGTTCTGACTGGATTTTGAATTAACAAGCCCTAACCGAACGAACATCAGCTGACGCTGGGATAACATCTCCAGTGTAAAAATTCCTTTTGTATATAACATGTGTTTGCAGTTCAGTTCTTCGAGCCTGTGTCTCTGTTTCTTGATCCATCAACGCATTTCGTTCAATCTGCAGGTTGGACGAGGGATTCACACTCGAGATTGCTAGCCTATTGATCAAGATTGCCTCTCCCAGTTGTGTGGCATTCGCGCTCGAATCACAGCCACTGGAACGTCAACGACGTAGTTCTCGCACCGCCGTTCTCCATCTCCCTGCATTCGGACACTAAAGAGGTTCACCTTGGCAGTCTAGCGCTACATATAGATCACAACATTCATAACATTCATTGCAGAACGACTCCCATTACTGAGCTTGTTCTGTCTCGACCATCTCATGTCTGACGACATTCCAGTGACTCGATGGGCCCCGGGGCTGATAGGTAAAGAAAATCGTTGCAGATCCCCTTATATCTGGATGCTCACCGATGTGAACAGGATACACGGTTTCTGGTTTGTACGTGCATGCGACCTCATTCCACTCCACAATCTGATGTTTTCGGCAGACTGTACGGTGCTACACTGGGCCAGTCGATTTGTTACACATATTGGTTCCCGAATGACCCTTGGCTTATTAAAGCATTGGTATATACATTCAGGTTTTGTTTCACTGCATCTCAGGCTGACGTGTGTTACTTAGGTGCTTGTGATATTGTAGGTCGTGTAATATTTTCTCGTGCATCATTACAATGCCCTTTCCCAGCTTGGCAGACACTGCTCATGCAGTAGGGTGTTCTCAGCTCTTTTGGTATCTGTTCGTAACATGTCATCGAAGTGACTCATGGAGTTGCAAACATAAATTAACATGGTAAGCCCTATATTGTCCGAGATGTAGTCGATCTGTATTTATGTGACTTATAGGGGTGTGTCTGTGAGTGCCTTGTAGTTGATGATACGCTCTCTCATACTTATAATCTCCACTGGAGGTCACGACATGGCTTAGTGTGAGATCCTATGCAAGGCCATGGGTTCTGTGCTCATCACCAGCTCACTAGTACATGATCACGTTTACCGTGCAGTGGTTCGTAGGTGCTTTCACCATCGCATAAGGTGCTAAAAATTGTTGGTCAGTTTCTACTGCCATCGTGTATGGACGAGTGAGTCATTGCCGTTAAATCGTCACATTGCATGTTGTAATGTCTTCACAGTCAGTGGGAAGAACAAGCCTCTCACCCTCGCTGTTGTCAGTCCCGACACAATCAGGACATGTGTTCCAAGTTCTCATATTACTTTCCTGCAGTTTACCACAGCGTTTTTGGGATTTGGTAGGTCTATCACTGGTGTTGTAGGCCTTGTCTAACTTACGAACCTCACCACAGTGTTTTCCACATGTGTGTATTCTGATGGACTGACTCGTGAATGACTGAATGCATTCTCCCTTAGTGTTTAACATTGACGTGTTTGTGCATTCTTCATTCCCATCAACGAAAGTTGAAACAGCCCTTCTGTAGTGCTCGGGTTGGAACCATCGATTATCTGTTCACGTGTCCAGTGAGGTGCACATGTTGTACTTTAGAGGTGTCCGCTGATTTCTTTGCATCGTCGAACTGCATTGTCAGTTCGCACTGCCCTTTGCTTGCGCGAGCACCCTATGTGACTTTCTCATCACATCTGCGGTCTTCAAATATATGTGGAAAAGTAACTTCCGGAGGCAACGCAGCATAATCCAGGATTTGGCGGTTGTTTGTATCAACATGGGTGTGCTTACCTGGTAAGCTCGTACTCTTAAATCCACCTTGTATACATGACTATCATGCTTCGTTTAGCGCAATATCACTCATTACTGGTATCGTGGTATGTTTAGAGTCAGTACGTTGCACAGTTGCTGGCTGACGACCACAGTACCTCGTTCAAGGCAATAAATATTGGACAGCCGCAGTGGGCATCGTGGTTAGCCGGGGAAAGTGCCATCCTTTCGACGACAGATGACACAAGGCTGACTTTTCGTCGTGTGTAGGCTATGTGAACTCCATGTTGGCTGTGTAAGTTTCGTGACGCTCTCCTCATACCTAAACGTGGACTTGAATGTTCGGACAGGCTCAATGCGAGAAGAATGATCCGTGAGCGGGACCGATCGGATGTCTGCGACCTGATTACCATACAAGTAACTCGTTGATGCTCCCGGCGGTCTTCGATCTCGCCGGACTCACCCCACACCTAATCTACATCAATGCGGACTCATTATTTCAGGATTTAAACAATCGTTTCAAGCTTTCTGTCGGTAATAGTTAGTTTGTTATTAAGGGTTGCGTGTGGCAGGCCGTTGGATTGAGTGGTTGAAAATGCACATTGCCTTTGAACACTATTGTCAGCGAGGCCGGAGTGCATTTTTTATCGTTTTGTTTGTCTTTCACTCTATGTTCCGACTCACGACTAGATCACCGGTTTCGACAGAACCAGCTAGTCTGGGGCAGGTTGGTTGTCCATCAGGATTCATTGATTCAGGAAGCTGCGAATGGATAGCCCCCAGCTGGACCGTTACTTAACTTCGCGTATCACGTTTTTGCAACCCTTCACAATATATATATGTATGTGTGGGTATTTGGACCTGGAAAATTCGTTGATATTCTAGATTCCTGATCATTAGACTCGGCCTAGATCGTGACTCGCGGAAAAGTGGGTCTACTCCGGACTGTATGCTCTTTGTCAGACTCCCGAAGAAGCTCAAGTTTCACGGCTGACAGAGAGATAGATTCACATATTCATCCTTCAACGAGTACTTGTTCTCATTCGGAATCAGCGGGATCATCCAACGTGAGAGGCTCGCCGTAGGGGTATACAGGTGTAGCAAATATACTACGAACTCTAATTTGTCGGCCGCATGGCTATGGGCCGACTGGACTATGTGTAGACATCAGTGTGTTCGTTATCAGTACCATATTATAGTTCGATTTCACGGATTGGATTCCCAGGGAGTCGGATCTTGCAAGGCTCTTACCAAGATCGGGACTTGTCGAGTCACTCCCCGTTGCTCCTTCTCCCGAACCACCTGTCAGGCTCAATCTCTCTCAACAACAATTGCATCCATGTTTAGCACACTGAAGAAAGTACTGAGTATCCGGACAACCGATAACTCCAGGAAATCCACCGAGACTTCTTTATTCTCAGGATCTGGTGAGCAGTGTGGATGTTTGCCCTAACGACGGTCGCATCGAAACGCTGTATCACAGCATATTTTAGCGGTCGTGTCCCAAAGGCTTTCACAGAGAAATGGGGTAAGTGTCAAACGGCGGGGGAAATGGCCTGACCTGGGCTTAATATCATCTGAAAAGTGGCGCATGGAGGGGAGATTCCCTCAGGAACCACCTTGGACGTGCGAGCTCGGTATTTCTTTGCGACAGACCCCTCAGAGCCGTGGGTGACGAAGCTAGTTGCCAAGTCTGTCGTGGTGCGTATATGCGGTATCGGACATGTGATATAGTTGACTGTATGCGCTGATATCAACGTTGGTTTACTGTGTTGTAGGTGATCCATGCAGGATGGATTGTGCATTGCGTCGCCGAAGCCTTTCGAGTGCCTATCGCAGAGTATATTCTCGACGGTAGGCGATTTTATGCAGTCATTGTGTTGCATGAGTGTTCTTTCCTCTTTTCCTCTTCTTCATACCTGGCGCGATCAGATCTAGGTACATACCTAACTTTGAATGTTCCTCGACTCAACAGACAGGTTCATCCCTGGACCCCCTTACAAGTTGACCAACATTGCACCATTAATGTATGTCCCGTTGTCTGAGCCAAGCGGACCCACCGACGTCGAGTTTGGAGAATCTGGACCAACGCCCGTCCAAGTTTGCGACACGCCAAGCACCCCAACAAGCATGCGACGAAAACGCAAGCGAGAACAAGCTTATTTTGACTCCCCGAGTGGTTCCCTCGTATTCTCTGGATTCGATAAAGATGGTATGCCACGGCGGCCGAGGAAGCAGCGCAAGCTTCGATTCGATCCGTCGTTTAGTCCAGAGGATGGAAGACCTGGCAAGGGGACGAAGCAAGGGGTAGATCTTGATTGGCTCCGGGATTATCACGACACTTCGAGGGACGACGACGAATTTAGCGAGGAACGTAGTCAGGATACGGGGGCCGACACAATGCATGATCCGAGCCCTGTGACCGCGATACGGTCGCCCGACACACCTGACCGGCCTCCCGCCTGCGGAGGGCCGTCTGCAACATATCGACGATCTTCTTCAGATGAACATCTCTCGAAACCAAACCGCGCGTCTTCGCCAGGCGTCCCCATTGATATGCAGGAGAAAATACCACCGATCCGCACGATCGACTTTACCAATCTACCACCGCCCACCAGACGTTGGCGTTTCCCGCAGCCTGACGTCACGAATTCCAGAGACACAGGTATGATACTCTCGGTTGTGAAGCCCACCGACTACAAGGTCAAGACGCCCAAGAAGATTAGCTTTGCGAATCAGGCTCAAGTCTGTGTGTATATGGTCTCACCCCAGCAACCAGATACCAAGGATGGTGCAGGCGCTGGCTCTGCACAACAATGTTTCCGTGAGGAGTTCGAGGATAGACCGAAGGTGAATGGCAAGACTCGGATGTCGAACGACGAAGTTGAAGGTTCCGACTATGCGACTGCTGCGAAAGCGATCAAGGACATGATTCCTCAAACGCGCTCTCCGAAGATTAGTGACGATTCCGCTTGGCTCCTTGGTGGGGATCAGTCCAAGAATGATACGTTCACGTTGACGATGGAGGAAGTGCAGGCTATGCGACACCGTCTGCTCGAGTCAGCAGCGAAGAATGGCGTTGACGATGGTCAGCTTGCGGTCTTATTCGAGCTGGGGAAGACCTTTCGGGGAATGGCATTTCGCCATATTTGGTGAAAGCGTTGAGCATGTTGGGTTGGTTTAGGCGGCAAGTCGAACTCCTATATTTGAAGACAATGGTTCTGTTTCTCGTCAGTTGCATGATCCTCTGATAAACCTGGTTTATTGAAGAGTACACGAGTGCTTTCCGATCTTGAGCTGTGATTAGAAGAACATTGAAGCTGCGCGGCATTGATTTACAATGATGATAAGTTAACGAGAGCGAGAGCGGTGATACATGTGCCACCTATGGTGACGCCTGTGACAGAACAGGAAAGCTCTAGTCCACCATAAACGGCGGAGAAGAGTTGGAGTTGGACGGATCTAATGATCCGGTGTCCGCATAGCAAGGCAGGTTGCAACGAGAAGGTCGGTCATAGACTGGGCAGGCTACCCTCCTGGTAAGCTCATCAAACGAACAAGTTAATTAGCACAGATTTCTCACACCTGATGGATACAGAGCACTCCGTCCTTGGATATCGCAAACGACGTGATGCGGTAAGTCGCTACAATCTGATCCTGGGAGTTCCGGCACTGTCAGTGCAGCGCAGAAACCAAGATGCTCGCCGTCAGTTATCTTCTCCAATACGACCATTCACGTACGTACCTCCATTTTGTTCCCCCATAACCGTGAACTCGACTGCCAACGGTACTCTTTGTTGTCAAGGCCCGTGAACGAGTAAGTTCCATCAGAGGAACCATTCCCGCGATAAACTTCGACAGTACGCTGCTCTGGACCGATGGTGATGCTAATGGGACCTGGATCGGTTGCCGCCAACGGCGGTCCGAGGTAGGGAGACTTGACGTGGCAGATGAGGACACCTTGCTTGCCACCAACATGAAGTGCAAATTGCCAGCTCGCTGCAAGCCGGGTCCCTTTTGAATAATATCTGTCATGTTTCGGTCAACATGTACATGTCCATTGGACACTGCCAAGAGATCTGGATTGCGTGCGGAAGCGGCGCAGCGATCACGAGTATCCATACGCGAAGCCTCTCACCTGGGTGTCTTTCTATCGTCTTCCCTGACCACCTTGTCGTCGCCCCAGAACCCGCTGACCCGATAGACGTGTAAACACAACGGACGTGTTTCGGTGGCCGGGATCCACTCTGTTCCAAGCGTCATGATGCTTATAGTTCGATAGATACAGTGTGCGCTAGGTTTCCTGCGGAGAAGACGGACTCGGAAACACGAGGTACCCCGGTACTGCCACTGTGTGGATAGGTTTCACATCTAGGTTATCTTATAAGAGATTGCCTCTGTGATCCTGTGTGCGCCGGTGGCTGAGCGCTGATCGCTTAAGCTGTCTGGTGAAGGAATTCCTTAATATATCCTAGTCTTGTATTTGAGCCTTCTTATTTCCAAATAAGGGAGAAAGGGATGACGGGCGCGCATGACTCGACTGGATTCTATCCATGTTGTATGTGGGCAGTCGAATGTATAGTGGTGGGAAAATATCCAGTCTAGAACAGGTCCATGAGGCAAAGCTTTTTAACCATTCGCTAGCACCTTCCCGGAAAACAGTAAGGATGCCGGACTGCGGGGATACCTGTGCTAAATGAGGCGGGACAGCAGATATATCAGCATTGACCGGATTTGGAGGATCTACCAATATTTTGGCTCAGTGCCAAATTGGGTCGGCGCGCTCAGGCGAAGATTCACAGGATGGGGGGCGGTATCCGTGTCAGCTTGAGGTGGTCGCACTGGGTCGGTATGTCAACCTAAAGTAAATTCCTCGCGAGTAGCAGCGAGGTCGTCAATAACAACATTTGCAAGTCAAGTAAGCCCATCCATTACCCATTACACCCATATAAGGAACGATTAATCCACTAAGCGCTCACAAAGGATCCAACTTTCATTAAGTTCCACTCTAATGGTTTGGTGTCCGTATTGCGAGGCTCGTAGCGACAAGGAGGTCGGTCATAAATCGACCCGACTACCATCCCGATGTATGAATGAATGCCATGCCGAAAAAAAATGCAAACAATTTCATACCGGATAAATGCGCAATTCGCCATCCTTGGATACGGCCATTGCGGTAGCACGATAAGTAGCCACGATCTCGCCTTCTGCATCCAAACACTGGAAGAACAGATGGTCACTCCGTCATGATGTCCACAGAATCCATTTCGGAACATCGGTACGCACCTGCATCCCGCTCCGCCATAAATGCATGTTGGTCCGCCAGTGATAGTCTCTATCGTCAGGTCCCCGAAACCACTGGGTGCCTTCATGCGTGCCGCGTCGTCTCTCTATACGAATCGGCCGTCGTTCGGAGGTGATGTTGACCAACATTGGTCCTGGGGAGAAGTCACAGATCATTGGCCCTATATAACCGGACGAAACTCTGCAGATGACAGCTCCGTTGGGTCCGTCAGCGTGCAGAACGAACTGCCATTGCGTGTCGCGTCGGCTCCCTTTGAGGTAATACCTAACAGCGGTGGTCGTTGCGTGACTGCCCCATAACCGACGTAGGGATGGAATGGGACAAAGACGGATACCCACAAATTTGTAACTTTGTCTTGCGCTTTGATGATCTTATCGTCACCAAGGAAGCTGCCGACTCTGTAGACGTGAAATGACAACAGTTGTTCTGCAGAATGCATGGAACAGAAATCCAGAGAAAGGGTGTGCTCCTTGCGTAGACAAACACCTTGGTAACGCCGGAGTACCATTTGTGATACAGGACATTTACACATGTGTCCCTGAGCCAAGGTACAGGCATGTCGAAACGACCAATATATCGAAGCGATATTGCGCTGAAAATTTTTGTTTAGGTCCGGGCCGAATATGCAAAAGGATTAGTGTATGCTTTCTAACACTTCAACAAAGAAGTAGCTACACCTCTCAGCTCTGATATGTGGATTCAAACCAGCTGGTCCTAACTCCCATTCATTTCTCTAAATCTTTATTGGTGTATATTAAGAACGTAGACAGTTGCCTCTCGAGTCTCGACCCCCATTGTTGTCACTGCACTGCCGAGAGGTTTCGAATTTCAGACGGGCCAATTTCAGAAGACAGGCGGCATGAAGTGGCGCACCGCCAAGGCCAAACTCGGCGATGCGCTGAAGAGGAGATTGAAATCTCTCACGGGTGCACTGGGCCAATATTTCATGTCATATGGACCTCAAAAATCAATTCTACAGCGTCACTCGGTGAGTTTTTCCCTTAGATGCGTGGCATGCATGAGAACTCTCATGGACTAACTCATGTCTTCCGGTTTTTTTCTTTGATTCATAGGCACAATCCTTCGGATCCTGGAGGTCTGATGGCTAATATCTCTGTTCATTTTGAGACATTGTCGAGTTACGAGCACAGTTTCTTACAAACCACAGTTGATCTTTTGTCCTTCATTTGATACATGTGTACCCGTTGCGTGTAATTTTTTCAACTCTGTAGAATATTGGGAATGTAGTGTACTGAAACATCTGTGTTGCACGAGCGGCTTGCCACTTGGATAAGTGGAACAGTGATAGTAATCTGGCCAAGTGCCATGCAATGGCCGAAGACAGTGACCGTTGACATCATAAGCTTCTCGAATGTCAGTGTCGTCGCCCCGCGAGCCTGGCAATTATGTAGACTTGCCAATGCAGACTTGGTTCAGTTGGTTGGTAGATAAAACGATAGACGTGATTATATAATACTGATCCATGTTCGTTCGTGGCAAGCCGGAGTATTTTTATTCCCACGGTATTGCAAGTGCTCTTGGTGGACGAAGACAAGTTCTTCATATTCTGTCTTTTACTTTGTCCATGGCGTCCAGGATTGCCCTCAACTCCCTCAAGGCGTCGGGTGAGCATCTGGTTGCCTTACCTTTCTGTCCAGCACAGTAACTAGTTCATTTCGATAGCCCGACCACGCGCAGTGCCAACTGTCGCTCGGGCCATCTCTGCGTATGTCCATCTGTTTCGTTGCATGAATGAAGCAGAGTAACGCCATCAATGCAGTCGTTCTATGAGCTCCAACCCTCCTCCACCAGCAGAGCGCGCCTCCGAAATAATCAACAGTCTTCCCTCTTCTCCTGGCCTCATCACCAAGACTGGTGCAGCTCTTCTTGGAACGGGTCTCCTCGCCACTGCTATCTCCCAAGAACTCTACGTTGTGAACGAAGAAACGGTTGTAGCTGTCGGCACATTCATCCTCTTCGCATATCTTTATCGGGTAAGTGGGTTGGCAACATGTCAGGATATGGTGCCGAATGGATTCGATGACCTTGTAGGCAATCCAAGAACCGTACAAGAGTTGGGCAAACGGTCACATTGAACGCATCAAGGGTGTCCTCAATGATGCACGCGCCGGGCACACACAAGCAGTCAAGGACCGTATCAACTCAGTCGAGCAGATGAAAGACGTCGTTTCCCTCACGGAGGGTCTCTTCGCCCTTTCAAAGGTCAGCTGGTACCTTCTTGTGATGAATTAAATCTAATTTGAGTATATTCCTTCCGTGTCGCAGGAGACTGCTAAATTGGAGAACGAGGCTTTTGTGCAGCGTCAAAAGGTCGCATTGGCTGGCGAGCTTAAATCTGTCCTTGACAGCTGGGTCCGCTACGAGCAGCAGCAGAAGGAAAGCGAACAGACTGAACTAGCCAAGAGCGTTATCGCAAACGTCCTGACTGGCCTCAAGGACGAAAAGACTCGGAAAGAGATCCTCACCAATGCCATCACAGAGGTCGAGCGTAAGTGATTTCGTCATTAATTACTCATTTTCTTATCTTATGCACTATGTTGCGACTAGGCCTAGTCAAAGCAAAGGCAATCTGAATAAACACCAGGTTGTGAATAGCTAGATTACGATAGAAGGATTGTTTGTAGCAGGATTTTCTATCATATTGCTAGATCGTCACATGAACCCATAAGACCAAACAGGGCCAAAGCAAAGTGGCCGTGACAACGCGTTAGCGCGTTGTTCCGGGTAAATCTCAGCACGCGTTCAGGACACAAAGCATTTGCTCTTCTCGCCAACATCGTCTCCAGTTCAACCGCGCATCTGAATCGTCAGAACGATGGACTCGGACCTCATCAAGCTTGTCAACCGTCTCCAGGACACTTTCCACAATCTCGGTGTGTACCAATAGTCATATTTGTACTCTTGGGCAGCGGGTGATTCTATGTCGCCCAGGTGGTGAGCTGGACATGCCCCAGCTAGTGGTTGTGAGTTATCTTTCACACTCCAGCAAAGCCGCCCCTGATCTTTGTTCAGGTGGGCAGCCAATCAGCTGGTAAATCGAGCGTGCTGGAGAAGTGGGTCTGGACTTTTGTCTTCACCCTCAACCGTTGACATTATATCCACTCATAGCATCGTTGGACGAGATTTCCTTCCCCGTGGTCAAGGCATTGTCACACGTAGACCCCTCGTTCTCCAACTCATTCACACTCCCATTCCGGATCCCTCCTCAAGTCCACCCGCCTACACCGAATGGGGGCAATTCCTTCACATCGACAAGCGTTTCACTGATTTCAATGAAATTCGTCGGGAGATCGAGCAAGAGACGTACCGTGTTGCAGGGCAGAACAAAGGGATCAGCCGACTACCGATATCACTCCGGATATATAGTCCAAATGTCCTGGATTTGACCTTGGTAGATTTGCCCGGACTAACAAAGGTATGAACATGTTATAGTACATCGCCGTATCCGAGTAATGCGCATTCAAGATACCGGTGGGCGACCAACCAAGTGATATCGAACGCCAGATCAGAAACCTAGTCACGGAGTATATCTCGAAACCGAACAGGTGGGTAGATGGCTGCCGTTTTCCACTTGTGACTGACATGTTTCAAAGTGTTATTCTTGCTGTCTCTCCCGCCAACGTCGACCTTGCCAACTCGGATTCACTTAAGCTTGCACGAAGTGTTGACCCCCAAGGTCGTCGGACGATAGGCGTTTTGACGAAACTTGATATCATGGATGCCGGAACGAATGCACTCGATATCCTGACCGGACGCGTATATCCCCTCAAACTAGGCTTCATTGGTGTTGTCAACAGAAGCCAACAGGATATCATATCTGAGAAGAGTATGACGGATGCCCTCGACTCGGAATCTGAATTCTTCAAAAACCATGCCGCATATCGAAATATCTCACATAAGAATGGGACGAAGTATCTAGCCCGGACACTGAACCAGGTGTGTAAGGACGGTGAAAGATATCTGTTGCGGATTTCGACTACAACTTACGTAGGTTTTGATAAACCATATAAGGGAGAAACTCCCCGATATGAAAGCGCGTTTGAACACGCTGATGGGTCAAGCGCAACAAGAACTCAACTCGTTTGGCGACGCCGCAATCTTCGGTGACAAAAACCAGGTGGGTTGGTGCGTAAAAAATATAGTTGACTTGATGACCTATCGTCTCTTAGCAAGGAGCGCTAATCTTGCGTCTCATGAACCAATTTGCACATGACTTCATCGCATCCATCGAGGGTACCAAAGTTGATATGTCCACTAAGGAGTTATCAGGTGGTGCACGGATATATTATATCTTCAATGACATCTTCGGCCATGCACTCGCTTCGATCGATTCCGCAGCAGGCTTGGATAACCAGGACATCCGTACGGCAATCCGGAACTCCACTGGTCCACGGCCCAGCCTTTTTGTCCCAGAAGCGGCGTTTGATCTATTGGTGAAGCCCCAAATAAAACTACTAGAAGCGCCGAGCCTTCGCTGCGTCGAGCTCGTATATGAAGAACTTGTTAAACTCTGCCACAATTGTACAAGCACGGTATGGCGATTTGATCATCTTAAAGCGCTTTGTTCTCTCTCCCTGATGTTCGATCACAGGAATTAGAGAGATTCCCTCACCTTCATGCACAACTGGTTGAATGTGTATCAGAACTTTTGCGCGAACGCCTCGGTCCCACATCGGAGTATGCACAAAGCCTCATCGAGATCCAGGCTGCGTACATCAACACGAATCATCCCGCGTTCATCTCGGGGTCTGCGATAGCCGCACAAACGGCGATATCTGAAGCCCCCAAGCAATTAATCCCTCCACGTGTAAGCTCTATCCACCTCCTGACTGATGAGTCTTCTGATTGAATGCTATGGATGATTCCTGTGACTCATTTGTAAAACCCGAACTTTGGATTACGCTAGCCCGTTAGCGCTGAACCGACAAACGGCACTCTGACGCCTGACGATGGGGATGAACTCTCTATTGAGGAACCGACAGGTGTAAATGGCGTTCCTTCCCGCGACGGACGCTCTGTGTCCTCGACACTCCATGATCGAGCCCGGACAGCAGGGTCCTCTCCTGCTGTAGGCATGTCTATCAAGTCTTCTTCAAGGCCCCATCATGGCCCTTGGCACTCATCCGTGCTTCCATCAACGCAATCCCACACTCAGTCAGGCGTACCTGGCTCATCGCCTCACACCGCACGGGAGACTTTCTTGAATTACTTCTTTGGCCAGAATGGTCCCGGTCCCGTCGGTGGAACAACCCTCGAGCGAGCACATGCAACCTTGCCTCCTGTACCAACGGGTCGGGATGTGTCAAATACAGATACGCCTGGTCACACCGGGCTGATGGCCGGTAAACGCTCGCTGGACGGTAATAATACGGCCTATGATATGAAGAGCCTGGGTAAACACATCGAGGCTGTGAGTGTCGAGCACATGCTTCTTCCTAGTACACATAGTATCGGGTCAGGGCTGATTGAATGAGCTTTTCTTAGGTCTCATCATCCGATAGCGGTCTGCAAATGACGCAACGGGAAGAAATAGAAACGTCGCTCATTCGGTCTTTGATCGCCTCGTACTTTTCGATCATTCGGCAAAGTATACAAGATCTCATTCCGAAAGCGATCATGCACTTTTTGGTCAATTACTCTACAAAAGAAGTGCAGAATCGCCTGGTTGCGACACTGTACAAGCCAGAGTTGTTTACGGAGCTGTTGAATGAGGACGAGGCGCTAGTTGCAGAACGGACGAGAGTGAAGGCTCTTCTGGACGCATACAAGGATGCCTTTAAGACACTCTCTGACGTCAACCTGAAACCACTATAGACATGTTTCCTTTGGACTACTTATTGGATGTTTCTTTCTGGCATGTTTCCAATGAGACAAGGTTCGAAACGATGCCGACGCTGCATTAATAAGTTGCAATAACAGGTCCGCGGGAATGAGCCTAGTGATGCTGCGGAAGGGAAAACATGGATGTATGTCTAAGGTACCCGACGAACATTAAGATACCCCAAAGGTCATGCGATATATACCCCGATGACAGGCATTGACTGCCAAAACATACGGCTACTTTATTGGACTTGGTAAGTACTGACACGGAGCCACAAGCTGGAAGCACTCGCAATGGCACGAGACCCAAGACCGGGAAGGCGTATGAGGGGGAGAAGCAGGGACCGAACCCCCCCAACACACCAACCCAACAAACAAAGTTCAGACGAACGACACAACGCCCAGTGCGCACATAAGCATTGGACCCGGCCCTCCAAAACGCGCCACGCGGCTCACGTTTCCAAAGATGACGCCTGTTGACCCTTGACGGCAATCCACTTGTCTTTGATGAGTTCCTCGTTATCAGAGGTGGCGCTGGCAGGTTTATCCGGCTCCTCCTCCGACGTCATGCTTTCCTCCGTATCCGCTTCGATTCCCCCGTTGCTGACGTCTGACTCCGAGGATGACGCGGACTCACTGTGGGTTACGGGAATGACGGCGTCGGCGGGTATGCTCGTGCTCATGGTGGCGCTCGGCACGGTGCCCTCGAGTTTCATGGCAGCTTCGGCACGATGGACCCTCTTAGATTTCGATCGGTCCCTTTTCTCAGGCTTCTGCGGGTGCACGAGGGAAGTTGGCAAGGGACCATGAAAGAAGATGAAAGGTTGCACATACCTCTTTCGTCTCCTTCTCTTCTTGCTTGATTCGGAAAGTAGATCAGCACAAGTGGGTTTAGTGGCAAAAAAAAACATTTGAATTTACCTCGATTTCTTCCTTCTACAGGCATTGTCAGAAACAAAAACGGGAAATGGGAAAGGGATGGAACTGTACCTCTTTACGCTCTTTCTCCTCCGCCTGCAAGCCAGCCAGTCAGTTGGTGTGGTCGTAGGGTTCCAAAACGTCACTGCATACCTCCTTTTCCTTGGCTTCACGCTGCTGAAACGTCAACCATCTTGAAATGACACCTGCATGTGTAGACGCACCTCAGCCTTTTCCTTCTTGAGCTTTTCGCGCGTCTCACGCTCCTGAACGATCCTGGGATTCAGAGGCGTGTTAGCTATTTTTCGGAAAACTTCGGACATCAACAGACCAATCGGCAACCTCGTCCACACACTCCTTCGGACGAACTTTATTCTTCAGGAGGTACCCTTGCAACGCCGCCACCTATAATGCCACCTGTGTCAGGGAACCGAACCTAGATACCAAATGGAGTCTCACACTAAGTTCGCCCTCGGGAATTGCATCAGCAAAACGCTTGGCAAGTTCCGCAATCTCGGCCTCTTCAAGTACCGGAATGGCATGCCCGGCCTTACGTTTGGGAAGAGGGAGGTTCTTTTGCGATACGTCAGTCTTTTCTTGTGACGTGGCCCCTGTCGATGACGAGGCAGCAGGCTTGGAGGGGAAGAAGCATTTGAAAATGCCCTCTGCTTGCCACTTTGTTGCATGTGTAAAGTTCACCCACACGTCCATGCGACCTGGTCGACTGAGTGCTGGATCGAGACGCTCAATATGGTTTGTCGTGGCAAACAACAGGCTTGAGATCAAGGGGTGCGAACATTAGCAAAAATCACGCAGCGCAGTGGTGGAATACTCACCGGCCTTCTGCCGCAGCGACTCCGTCAAGGCTGTTCAATAAGCCACTCAGACTAAGCGTAGAACCATCATTTGTATCATTATTGTTAGGCGTTGATGTAGTTGTCGTGGGTGCGCCAGTGGATGATGAGTCACGACTGACGGAGCGCGTGAAAGCAGCGTCCAAATCCTCAAGAAGCAAGATACATCTAAAGTTGAACAGCTTAGCACGGTCCGTCGAGAGGAAACACACAAACCAACCTAGACGGTACATGTCCCATTAATGTTGTCAATGTATTATCACTCATCCTGTAGATATGTCAGCACGATCCAGCAACGACGATAACCATAGATAGCTTTACCCCTTTGATGACAAGCTAACAACATAAATGTCCAAACCCAATTCGCCAGCCAACGAATGAATCAACGACGTCTTCCCACTGTGTAACGATGGATTAATGCTCAGCGTGTAATATCGTGCGAAGTTGTCATACCTTCCCGGAACACCGTACAGGAGGTATCCTCGGCGGAATGGAATACCTACGCATGAATCCGATGAGTGCGAGCTATCACATCATCATATTTCACCAACCTCTTTCGGCATACCTGGGAGATGAAGCATTATTTAATGGCCTGGGAAAATTCTACACGTTACTCACCAATCCTCAGAGCACAGGAAGTCTTTGCAATCTGCCAAGAGCATATCTTTGACCCCTGGTTGGAGCACAATGGAACTCATGGGCCGCTTCTGGCGGGCGCCGTTCCACCTCCAACAGCCATAGGTCCTGTGAAGCGCGCGCCCATTATGGCGCCAGCATCATCTTACGGAATTGGTAACTCACGTATCAGCCATGAAGATATGGACGCGGTGCTCAGCATCTTTCTCGTATTCGCGCTTAGCCTCTAGGACCAGTTTCTTGAGGATATCGTTGTTGCGAGCGACAACGCTGAAACTAATGTGAACCAAACCAGACAAACGGGAGGACGACTTGTTTTACCTGATCTTGAGAGAAGCGCCGTGACCATAGTCCGGGTAACGTTTCGTCCGCGTTATCTTTCAGAGCGGGTGATGGGATGAGTTCTCCGAGGACATCGCTGAACATAACAATAATTGAACACATACTCTCAGCCAATGGCCACGGTAATAAATTGTGTGAGTTGTGTCTGCAACCGATTATCATCAGACTGATTACGGAGCATGGGAAGCAATATCTGGTAAACTCTACCTAAACTTGGCATGAACGCCACTTTTCTTTTACGACGGCCGTGTACGAGAGCATTTTCGTCCTCCTCTTCATCTTCGTCTTCCAGGTCGCCGGTAGTTGACTGCGTGAGACCATTGCGACTAACCGTACGGGTCGTTATTTCAAATTCCCGACTACGCCCCCACGCGGGTTGCTGGATCGCACATGAGCGGCGCAGAAGCTGTGATAGTGTGGACCCACTTGCCTTTGACAACCAATGCATCAACCTGTGCCCCGTCAGTCTGAAACACATCGAAATTGCCGAGAAGCTGCTCACCAATCATATGGATAGTCCTCCTGGCTGAAGTGCGCGGTCAAGAAGAACGCTATGGGAAAGGGCTCAGTATCCACCTTGGACCACAAAGGCAACCACAAGCATACAGTCAATAAAACCATTCCAAGCGGATATGGAAGCTCGTCTCGCTGTTTCGACGGTCCCTCCAATGACGACGAGTTTCTGCGGTAAAAGCTCAGTTTAATGTGGGGTGTAGTGAAAGCAGGGTTGTGTGGCTACCAGAGTGTCCTGAATGGCATTGGTGTTCATCCCCAGTGGGGAAAGCATGTTTTTCAAGGTGTCCATGTCGATGCGAGAGCTAGCGAAGAGAAGGAAGGCGGGGAGTCAGGTGTCTCGCCACGGTCGGTATTTAAGTGATTTATGAGCGCCTCGTGCACAAATATAATATGTGCAGGGTAGCAAGTGAGCAGAACGGTATCAATTACATCTCGGTAAGGCTTCCGGATGGAAAAAAAAAGAGCAATCGAGAATACTTGTTGATGTTCTAACGCGACTCAGAGGGACACTCCGTAACCATACTCGGCTGAATTCATGTCGGAGGGAAACTCAGATAAGGTGAATCCGCATAACCTGCCATTTCTCGCACCTGGACAGCGTCATGAGGACCCGTTCCCAGCGACATAACTACGGTCCGGTTACCTAAACGAGTATGGGTCTGTACGGTACGAGGTAGCGACTATGGGAGTCTGGGAGGGTCGCGATACACCCCCTTGTGGTTGTGGCGGAACAATCACAGATGGGTCAGTTCCGGCTCATTACGGCAATGTGGTTTCACGCGTACCCAAGCACTCCTGCATTGACTTAGCGAATCTCAGTTGGTGATCGGCCTCTTCGCCTCTTTCTCTGGCCTGATTTCACCGTCTGCTGTTGCTAATACATAATTGACGCCATCATGGTGTCCATTTGACACCACGGAAACGAGATGTGAACGACTCGAGACTGCAACAATGAGACGATGCTTCGAACGGAAGCCTCAGACAGCCCTGGACCAGGTACCACGGTCGACAGCTACAAATAGAAGCGGATTGCGTGACAACACCACCGGTCCGCCAAGCCACCCCCCTCGTAATGAACTGAGCCGATCGCATGGGTAAACAGTACGCACTTAGGTCTTAGAGACAGCAAGGGGGTTCCGTCATCCCAGCGCTCAATTCCCAACAAGCCACCCCCCTCAATATGAAACAGGGGAATAACGACACAGAGAATGGAACACACAAGACTCAGTGGCAAAGAGAGAAGGTACCCCATATAGTCGGGTTTGTCGGGGAGGCCGGAATATCCTATAAGACAGCGAAATGTTCGGATCTACGAACTAGATCCCTGGGGTAAGGCTCACAGCATGGATCGCAAACCCAGATCTCGGAGTGCGCAGCGGGTGCCCACCACCGCCGTGTCTCTCATCTGAGGCAACTCCGCTATAGCGCGGTTTCCTGAGGCGGTGGGTTTGTCCTCATCTGGTAATGCAGGAATGAACCCGTGCCTGTCATTCTCACACCAACCAATTACCTCACGAGACCCCAGTCAACCCCACCCCTATTCTGTCGGCAGCGAAGTGAGTCCTTGTGATACCTTCAGATCCATCGTTCAAACGTTCACGGGCCCGAGAGCTGCAAGATTCTGCCAACTACTGGCCAAATTTCCTTGCGAGAAGGAGTCGAGAGAGTTCATCCTGCATAAGTCTAGCACTGCAGTCTCAAGAGGTCTAGACCCTGCCACAAGTCATTTGGTGGCTTGATGGACCATATGCTACATCCTCATATTGCGTCAATGTTTTCTTCTTTGAATGCTCGGTTTTTGCGTGAACTCAGGTTAGCCGTTGCAAGACACAATCTCACGGTGCTGCATGGGCCAATGCGCTCTTAATACTAATCGATACGCCACCGCAGCCTCCTCTTGTTCATGGATCGGAGAGTAGAATCCCGTCACTGTCGAGTCACGAGCCGAAAATACAGACGAGCTGTATGGTAGATCTAGCTGGGAATGCATCCTCCCATACCAATAATAAACTAATTCTATTTTCACAGTG
Organism: Boletus subgraveolens; assembly: GCA_038092555.1. Classification (NCBI taxonomy): domain Eukaryota; kingdom Fungi; phylum Basidiomycota; class Agaricomycetes; order Boletales; family Boletaceae; genus Boletus; species Boletus subgraveolens. The sequence continues at coordinate 8,319 of JBBPQP010000331.1, read as the reverse complement.
TGGATTCGAAGTATGATATTTTCTACAGCACTCGTCGAGAAGAAGGATCAAATCGCAGACCCTGAAATAGTAATCTCTACTGAGCTCCACCCACAGATTATCCTTTTATGGACGGAAGGTTTTTCGTGGGTCATCTGCTGAATCCTGACTTGGGCACCTTGCTGGTGGCGCGCCACATATGTAGGTAGGAAGCAGAACAGCTGTCAATGGCGCTGCATCGCGATTATGACACGCTGCACTCCAAGGTCAAAAGTGGATCGAGCAATTTGTTTCGACACGACTCCCGCACGTAACTTTGGTGGCGCGCCACCGTGGACATGGATACCCACCCGTCTGTTTGGGTTCGAAGATTCTTTTTGAACACTTTGTGGTTGAGAGAAGGCATCACCACTCTCGTCAGTGGCTGGAAACATGTGGTTTCGGGCAGGAAGGTTCGTGCGAGTGGTGTTGTGTTTTGTCAACTGTGAGTACGAGCGTACGCACTTGCTCCGATCACTAGATCTCCTGGATGTGATTATGGCGTTGACGCGAGAAACTTTGAAAAGAAAGGCTGACCTGTTGACGACGGAGCTCTGTGGTCTATCTAAGTGGATAGTTTCCGCAGTGGTCAACTGTTTCAGACACATGCTCACGATTAATCACCCCTTACTGAGGGACACTTGCGGAATTGCTGGTGGACCAGCCACGTCAACGGAGATGAGGGGGGGCCGCCTTTGAAGCAATCATCGATTAAAAGAAGCGATGTCAATTGGGAGTTGGATGGATGCATACTTTGATCATGGTGCTAGACGAAGATAGGGCTAAGTGAAGGTTAACGCCACATATGTCAACAGAGTGCTGGAAAAGGTCGTGCGCAACTAGCACCGCACAGCGGACACCCACCCAGTTTGGCGAAAAGGCCAAACCTTGAGCTTGAGAAGAGAGGTTATCGGCAAATATACTTCTGATCTTTCGGTTTGGGCACATTGCCGTGATTTCATGTCCAATCAACCCTGCGGTCAACCGGCAGACTGGAATAACACTCATCCCTGAAACATATAGTCATAAGTACGAGTAATAACTGGTACATTGTAATGTCGTCTATAATAGTAGATAATAATAGATAAGAACGAGAAGGATATATCGTAAAAAAGATGTTGCTCACTTAGTCTCTACGTAGGGGCCCGCCCATCTCCATCTCATCAGCTTCATCCCTCGGAGCAGATATAACCAGACCTTCCGTCATTTCTCTCTTTACACAAAGTTGCTCCGCAATTATTACCATCCAAGCAGACCCTGCAAACATCACAAGCCAGAAGAACAATGAAGTGGGAATGGAAGCCGAGTAATATGTCGTGAGCACCAGGTGATTGAACACTAATGTTAATGCAAAATCCAAGATGAGGCGAGGCCGCCGTACGAGAGTGCATAAGTAGTAGATACTATTCGACAGAAGAGTTAGAGAATGATCGTACGCATCGTGGAGTACGTACTCTGCTGAAGAAGCAATCAACCAGGATGCCGCGATGACCCAACCTCGTATAGGGTCTGTCCGTCCGTCCCATTGACCGTCTTCCCACCCACCACCCACTCGTTTTCCGCCACTCCATGCGCCATAATAGGAGCTCCATCGCTCCTCACCTTGGACGCCACGGACAGTAGGTTGGCCAGCCATTTCTCTCCAGTCCATTACCATACCTGACAACGCTGTATTTAACTGGAGGGGTACATTGGCAGAATAAGCCACATACCGACGTTGGCAGCACCCCCTTCATACGTGAGAGAAGTTGGCTCCGCAAAGATGGTAAGTAGTGGGGGGATAAGGAGAGAAAGTGTCAGGTAATGCAATGTCTGCATGGATATGATCTAGCAACGAGCATCAGCGATTTAGATGGAGATAGATTGGAAAAATACCTGAGAAATAAGCAATACAGGATCCCAGCTGCTTTGTCGTGGAGGTGCTGGCATGATGTCTGAGGTGCGGTCCAGGGCTTCGAGTCTGGCGTTCGTTCAGGCTCGCTTGAGTCGCTTCAACGAGCTTGGGTCGGTTCAAGGCCCACGTGATCACATTTACGTAATAATTAAGAAAGCCCGAAATTGCCTATTTCGCTTTACAGTTGGGCCACGCTGCCATCACACATTCACCGGACGGGCGTGCGATGCCCAACCCAACGTACGAACGCGTTTCTGACAATGATGCAGATGAGGATTTTGTAGACATTCCCTCTCAGCCTACTCGCGTTTATCCGCGCCCTGACCTTGTCGTGCGACCACCAGTCTACTATGGAGATGGGCCATTCGACCCACCAAGCTCAGAGGAAGAGGACGAAGACCGTTTTCTGGATAAACCAGGACGCCACGGAGTGCTTAGCCCAGGTGGATTCGGGGATTCGGAGCCAGGGAACGGCTTAAGAGTGGGAGGTGGTAAGGTCAGTACCCGCCGCGGCATAATACTTTGCAGTTCATATTCACTTCAAGCTTAGCGTCCAACCGCCCTGAGGCATCTCATATACGCTCTGGCATCGTTGGTGTTCTTGTCGGCCTGCATCGGGGTGTTTGCCGCAACCAATCTTTATCATGGGAAGCCATACCATGCATCGAGAGCCCGTAAGGTGTCTCTCGACCACATATTCAATGGGACCTTTAGCAAGCATGTACAAGATCTTCACTGGGTCCCCGAAGGTGTGTAGACAATTAGCCATATCATCCGCCGCTCACGTAGCATCAGCCGGGGATGGAGTTTTTTCAACCCTTCAGAACGGACAAATTCAACTCGTTGACCTGAAGACAAATACAACCACTTCATTGGTTTCGTTTACTGACATCAGAGACGTAAATGGTCGCTTCCTTCGCTAGGCACATTCTCGCTGAATTTTGCCTGCAGGAGAACGGACAGCTAATTCATTGGACCGACTGGAAACTTTCTCCAGACATGAAGTATATCCTTGTCAAAGCGAATCATCACAAGGTATGCACATACTCTCGGGAGATTTTTCTTTCAATCTCAATCGATATTAGCAATGGAGATATTCGAGCTTCGGCAATTACTACGTTCACAGCCTAGAGACTAAAGCCACCTATCCACTTCTTCCGCCTACTAATCCCCCTGTGACGGCATACGCAGCCTGGTCGCCTACCGGTGAATCAATTGCTTTCGTTGCTTCTAATGATCTGTACATTCTTCCGTCGCCATCGTGAGTGTTTTTTTAGGGCCTGGAATTTGCGGTTTATTTTATCTTATAGTGCATCGACCTCATCCATCCGGGTGACCGCAAGTGGTAATGCGTCATTATTTCACGGTGTACCGGACTGGATTTACGAGGAAGAAGTGCTGTCGCAAGATTATGCACTCTGGTGGTCTCCTGACTCATCAAAAATCGCGTTCCTTCGCCTCGACGAAACTGCTGTCGACGAATACAGGTTTCCTATCTATAATCCAACCGAAGATTCCTACGCTGTTATCCCATATACGGAAGATGTGGTGATTAAATACCCAAAGCCAGGTTACAATAACCCTCTCGTATCAGTCCACGTTTTTGATCTTGAAGCTTATCTGAGTCAGTTGGAGTCCGCACCAACCCCCGCTGCGGATGAAGCTGTTGTTGACCTGAGATGGTCCGATAGCTTCCCTTCGAACAACAGCATCATCAATCAGGTTGCCTGGGTTGATAATTCAACATTGGTGTTGAAGGAGGTCACAAGAGCTGCTGATCACGGGAACGTCGTGCTGTTCGATTTAGGTACTACAAGTTCCGGGCGAATTGCGACGGGCGAAGTTATCAGAAAGCTTGGCATCGATGGTGAAGAGGGCGATGAGGGTTGGATTGATGCAGTTAGTGAACCTTTAGTTGACGACACGTCCTGGGATTCATGTGATCCACACACTCGCAGGGCCAGAATATCTACCCAGTCCCAGCAAGTCTACGATCTGGCGGTTCTCCCGCTTACCTGGACATCGTGCCCACTCAAGATGGATATAATCATATTGCCCTCTTTGAACCGGCTACTTCCTCCACTCCGCGTTTCCTTACTTCTGGTACCTGGGAAGTTACAAACGGTATTCAAGCGGTGGATATCCAGCGGGGATTGATGTGAGCTCTAAGATTTTAATGTCCGTTTGCTTATTTGGCACAGGATGCTAAAGAAATAAATCCAAACAGTTATTTTCAAGCTGCGCATTCATCTATCGAACGTCATCTATACTCAGTTCCGATCTCATCACCGAACACTGACTCAGTGGTCCCCCCTACCCTCCTAACCGACGATTCGGCGGCGTCTTCCTATTCCGCCAGCTTTTCACCTGGTGCAGGGTTTTATTTACTACATTATGCAGGTCCAAATGTTCCGTGGCAAAGGGTGGTGGATGTCAACAGACCAGGTAATTCTGGTACTTCAGAAGGATCGAGTGTGGTTCACTGTTCAATTTGCAGACTTTGATTATGTCCTCAGTGATAATGCTGCATTGAACATAACCCTTGGAGAATTTGAAGCAGCAACCATCACGTACTCGACAATTGATAGCGATGGCTATGGTGAACCATTTGTTCCGATCCTAAACACACCGTCGCTTACCGGATCTTAGAGCTTAATGTGAAGGAAATGCGGCCCCCTAAAATGGACGATTCTGGGCGCACGAAGTATCCAGTTTTGTTCCTTGTGTGCGTGCTCAATCCTGGATCGTATCCGTGTTTTTCTGAATTTTAATAGTTACGGTGGTCCTGGGAGTCAGAAAGTCGACGTTCAGTACAACCGTGACTGGCATGATTACCTTGTTTGCACCCTACAATATATCGTTGTCGTTGTCGACGGGCGTGGAACAGGGTACAAGGGACGTGGATTGCGCAACCCAGTTAGATACAACATGGGGTTCTGGGAAACGCGGGATCAGATCAATGCAGCACGGTGTGTGTTCTGTGCTTCTTTTTCGCAATTCTTTTCTGCCCGCTCACGTCATCCCTAGCATCTGGGCTGGCAAGGACTACGTAGACCCGAATCGCATTGGCATATGGGGTTGGGTAAGAGTACCTATACTGTGAACCACTACAAAATCTCATGGCTATCAACTTCAGTCTTATGGAGGGTTCATGGCCTCCAAGGTCGCGGAAGCAAATGCTGGGATCCATTCCTTGGCTATGGCTATAGCGGTGAGGTGTGCTTCGCCTGATTGCATTGTGTTGCTTAGCTCAGTTTGTAGCCCGTCTCAAGTTGGCGACTATATGGTAAGCAACGCTTTGTCGCAAACATTAGGGTAACTCATCCCGTGGTTGTAGATTCAATTTATACGGAACGTTATATGGGCCTTCCAAACGATAACCCGGGTGGATACATCAATGCCTCGATCTCGCATGTGGAAGGGTTCAAAAACATAGATTTCCTATTTGCCCATGGGAGCGGAGATGACAATGTCCACTTGGCCCACTCTGCGCACCTGCTTGACATGTTCACAGAAGCGCAAGTCCGGAATTTCAGATTTAGGATGTTTACCGACAGGTCACCCGCACATTCTTTTCCCCTGTCACTTATCACTGACGCATCTACCTACACGCAGTGACCATTCCATCGCCAGAAGAGGTGCTAACAGGGAGGTGTATGAGTACATGACACTCTTCCTCTTAGACAAGTGGGGCAAGGGTGGACGTCGCCGTGGATGGTGACGATAAGCATCTGAGGCGGTTACAATGATCCTGGGAGGTCGGGGACCAATCATGATTGGTTGTTTACCAGGTTGTTTACCAGTTCTCGGCTAAGTCCACTCGCTGATCTGTCGGAGAGGATCTCAAAGATAATTTCCTGAAGAGGCGCCAAGTACATACAATATACTCGCTTGTTGACACAATCGGTCCAGATCTCTAGCAAGGTTTTGACGAGTATTCTGCAACCTCTCTAAGTCCAGCAATCCGGAGATATTGAAATATCGGAGATCACTCTCTTTCGTTAGGCATGAAGTCGCCGTCTCAGGGCCCGCCGGTGCAACGTTCATGTGGTTCACCTCGCCGGCCTGTAAACGGCGATGCTGCGCGTTCGGTTGTTTCAGCAAGCAAGTCTACTACGTCATTGGTGATGAAACACGGACAACGACTGGACGACCCACAATAATGACGATATGATATCCCTTACGCGTGGATCAAAGCAGCGCCAATTTTGTCGCCCATTCTTTCCCCTATATCGCAGATAATTATACCATTGCCATGTCACCAGCCGCGACGATCATGGGCGCTCGGCATAAGATTCACTGCACCTTGTTTTCGAGATCTATTACAGCTTAGTGAGCGATTGAGATACGCCCACGAGGTTCAAGGTCGTTCGCTTCGGGGGCGAATGGAATATGAAGCAAGTACGTCCCCCATTCAGGGATATGGTTGACTTGAGGTTGACCCACCCTCGCTGCGGCGAGTCCGCCTCAAAGTATCGCCGAAGAACACCTGTTCTGTTCTGCCAAGCGTCATTTTCGTGTGGTATTGCCCAAAATCGATCGGCGGACGATAGTCGGCATGAGAGTCGTCACGCTTTTCCCGTTCGTCGATGGTTGTAGGAATCGCAGATGGAGTAGGCGATGCGAAGACTGCCAGTGGATAGCGTTCCCTCTTATCGAGGGTCAGCTATCTGAAGTACGGAGTCGGACTGGCTTGTGCGTTGTGGACGCGTTTCTCGATAGATGAGGACAAGGGTGAGACGGGGTTGCGCCGCCGTATGGTGGTGAATGTCACCCATGTTGATCGATCACCCTTGCAGAGCCCAGCCATTTTTCCTTCTTTGTTTTTTATTTATCTATTTCTTTTCTACTGATGGAAGGCATGGAGGTTGCGGCAAGGAATCAGCCTCTCGCTAGGTAATCGGGGTCATCGTGTAAGTGGCCACTGAAACGGGATCAAGAGATCGAGAAGCATGTCGTTTGTCGGATCCTATCATCCTCGAGGTCAATTTCACACGGGAAACGACGGGATGGTAAGTACCACGGGACTTACCGCGTTGTGGACGGACCACACCCTTGAGTGAATCCCAGCGGTCACGGGGAGACCTGGCTCCGCCCAGGCGTACGCGTACATTAGGCTACATTCACTGCCATGGGCATGACTGTTTTACTTTTTTTCGTTTCATCTTCGGCACGGGAATCGGAAAATACCAAACGTGCCTTTTCGCTTGGACGACAAGACTCACCAATTCCATACACGAAATCTGCCTGATTCGTTTAGCGGCTCGCGTCGCCTTCCCGCACTAACTCTCTTTAGGAACATGTGTGGCGGAGACGAGCTATGAGCCAAATTAGAGGGCAGGGCAGATGGCGAGTAATGATCGATTATTTCCAGCCGAAAGCGGGACGCAACTTCTCTAAATTTCTTTCGTCGAGTCTCGCGTCCCTCAGTCAATGGTCGCCTGACGCAGACTTGGGACGATACGACCTCGAACGTCTTTCAAGGGACTCGGAGATGATTATCGTCGTTATGGATCAGAGGTGCCTCGACGGCGATGTTTCGGGGGCGCTCAAATCCATACAACTTGACATGCGTTTCGTCCGTCAGCGGGTCGGGCGTGCTTGACTGAGTTGACTCACCCGAGCAAAAAAAAAAGGAGCGGAACTGGTGGTCGAAATGACATCAGAAGGGAGGGATGTAGCGAACCTTTGGATACGCGGAAGTTTTATTAATTATAGCATATTGGTGCGAGGACTATACATGTTCAAACACTCAATCAAACGGCCTACCACATGTAGCCCTTAATAACAAAATAACTATTACCGACAGGAAGCTTGAAAAGATTATTTAAATCCTGAGATAATGGGTCTGCATCGATGTCGATTAGGTGCGGGGTGAGTTCGGTGAGATTGAAGACCGCCGGAAGCATCAACGAGTTACTTGTATGGTAGTCAGGTCGTAGACGTCCGATCGGTCCCGCTCACGGATCGTTCTTCTCGCATTGAGCCTGTCCGAACATTCAAGTCCACGTTTAGGTATGAGGAGAGCGTCACGAAACTTACACAGCCAGCATGGAGTTCACATAGCCTACACACGATGAGAAGTCAGCCTTGTATCATCTGTCGTTGAAACGGTAGCACTTTCCCCGGCTAACCACGATGCCCACTGCAGCTGACCAATAGTTGTTGCCTTGAGCGAGGTCCTGTGGTCATCAGTCAGCAACCGTGCAACGTACTGACTCTAAACATACCACGATACCAGTGATGAGCGATACTGCGCTGAACAAAGCATGATAGTCAGGTATACAAGGTGTATTTAAGAGTATGAGCTTACCAGGTAAGCACACCCATGTTGATACAAACAACCGCCAAATCCTGGATTATACTGCGTTGCCTCCGGAAGTTACTTTTCCACATATATTTGAAGA